>JAECUM010022212.1:0-10718 GCA_016617855.1 Megalonaias nervosa | reverse complement strand
AGCATTAAGTAATATGTACTTTCATGCGAATAACGATTTACCTTTCTTTGTTGGAAACTTGTATTGCCTGCCACTGGTCTGCAGCATGCAAAAAGATATAGACCTAACATTTGTTGCATGTTATGAAACTAACATATTGATATCTATGAAATACACATCGATATTGTCGTTTACAGCAATGAAGAGACCAGGAAAGAAAATATGATAAATGTTTCACAAGTAACTGGTGACTGTCGTTGGTGCGGGAGAGGTATGAAGGATGCAGTCTTGTATGGGAAGGTGTGAAGCAAAAGTTTACATTCTTGCCGTTTTGGACTGAGCCATTATACAGCATGTGAGGGAAATTAACGAACAAAACGATCCAAATATCCTTTAGATTTTAACGCCAGTAAGAGAATCTAGGGTAATTTAACAGTATAGGTGAGCACAAGAATCTTAGATGAATTTAACAATCGGATGTCACTTTGAGAGTTGAATGTTAATTTTACACTGACAGCAACACACTTCCTAACTTATTTTTGTATACTGTTGAATAGGATTCAGAAGTATTTTTGATGTAAAATATCGTCATATTTTTCTAAATTTAGGTTCGCCGCAAGCATTAAGAGATTTATATCAATTGTGAATTACTTTTCGAAAGAGTTTTCATCTCGACATAAGTGGCTGTAACGTATGCGAAACGAAATTATTTGTGTCTATGCTCAGTCAAAATGCATGAGCAATGATAAAATGTTTTCTTATGCATGTACAATGAAATTGATGCACTATGGGCAAAACCTTTCGCAATGAATATCAGACTTACTAAAGCACGAACGAAAAATTGTGAACCAAAAACAGAAAACTGCAACAAGGAGAGAAAAGTAAAATAAATAAAAAACGGAACCACACTAATATTACCAAGAAAACGGGTTGCCTAAAATATTTACATTTGTACTAAACCAAAGTGACAAATATATAGCAGAATTAGAGACATTTATACATACATTTGCGCTGAAGAGATCCATATATTTACACAGACACAAATAAACCAAAGATAATGGCATAGTTGTATGAATATTGTGTAGTATCTCGATTTCTAGGAATTTGCGTGGAATAAAAAACCGGCCATTTCCAGTTGTCAAGGGTTTTGTATGTTGTTGTTATTCATGACAACTGAACATCCTTGTTCTGCCGCGACGGCAGTTAATCATCTTGGAACACATTTCAGTATCCTATGTCCTAGATGAGACAAAGAGTCCTAGATTAAGCCCATTGTTCTCAACTTCAAATCCTCGGTTTGGGGATGCGGGGTACGATTCAATTTTGCAGTAGTTATTCTTTTGTGGTTGATATTCACTGCTTTTATATTGATGATGTCAGTGTTGCACTTGTATCTCCACCTGTTGCTTGATCATCTTCTTTTCCGCCGAATACTTTATTCTTTTTTCTACTTGTTCTTTCGCATCATCTTTTATACAATGTGTAGTCACTTGAAATACAATCTTTTCCCTTAGTGAGATACAATTCGAACTCTACACCATTGCCAAGGATGTGATTAGAACTACCACATATAGAGCAAAGATTTACTGAGTCTAGTAATTGATTGACTGATTGATTGATTGATTGATTGATTGATTGATTGATTGATAGAAGCAGCTTTTAATGGTGGCTCATATATAGCATGATAGCAGGTGGAACTCTGCACCTGAGTCTGCGAGGCTTCTACACCAGAGGTGTTGTTGAAAATCTCTATAGTTTTTGCCTCCCAACCACCAGGCCTTTGTGTGAGGGCAGATCTCTGAGAGTTTGTCAAACTCTAGTACAACACTAATGTTGAGCTCTTTGGCTTCCTCCTGTTTTAATTAGACTCCTACGAGGGAATTGGTCATCTGTTTACTGCACGCAAGAATTGTCTGTACCTCAACACTTGTTAAAGCTCAATGTAGTCGGATGATTATTTCTGTACCGGAATGCTTCGAGGCAAACACAGGCTATCCCGTCCAGTTCAGCTATATTGCTACTCTCGGTCTTTGATCGATTTCCAAAGGCTGTTAGCAGATTCAAATGGCAAGACCTACAGATCGTCAGCGAAATTCATCCATGTACCACGAGCTAAAATGCGCACTATTTACATATTTGGAGAACGTACGTTCGATGCAAATTTAGAAATGGCGTGCCCGAAGGCACAAACGGGCAGCGGAATCATCGGTTGAAATGCCAGTGATGTACTTTAAGACATATGTCGGTTGTCTAAGTCGGTCAGACCTGAAAGGTCAATAATGTGTTAGTTTCAAAATATATCAGTTTATCTAGTTAAAAATATGTTCATTTCATTCAGATGCAAATTCTTACTTTATTCTGTATAGTATGCGTTTTGTTTTCTACATATTTGGAGCATCTTACCCTTGGATAACTTCATGATCTGATATAATATTCCCAAAAGTTCAAAGTTGCGGTTTAAGTTGTTGCTCGATAGATATCCAGTCTGTAACGTAAAACGTTGTAATGAAAAAATGTTTGCAAAAGCCAATCGGTAAACGCCATGGAGTCAGGCAATATTTTAGCAATCGTTGTACAGCAGTCTTTTGTGATGTTCGCTCTTGTGGAGGGGTTTCTTAGATTGGCCTCCACCCACCCGGTAGACTTCTTCTCTAAGCTGCTGCAGACCCTGTAGCCTCTTTCGGGATGTCGGAATATGTTACGCATTTAATATAACCTGGTGGGCATGTAACAGTTTCAACTTCGTCCTCCACATTACCTGTCACATCAAATTCTAGACGTCCATGGGGAAGAACATTAACTGTTTCTATGTGCCGTACTTACTCGTACATGTGAAAATATTTCATAGTTAAATGAAGTCCTTGTTTCTAGTAGAGGGTCTTATGTTACATGAACTAGCTAGTGACAGCCACAAGTAGTTGTCTTCCAGTCTAATCTACAACAGCGGGTCGGCTTCGATATTTACTCTTGCAATGCTGTGCCTGACCCTGAATGTGACAGGACGTAGTCTGACTGGGTATTCCTTGATTTATCACGCGTGCGGCCATTTCAACATGAGCGGCTGATTGATAAGCGTGATCAAATCCTTATCATTCAATGTTGACTGTTTTTATTTGCCCTTTCGTTTCCAATGATGCCTAAATGGTTGGGGACTCACATAAAAAATGCCATTTTGATCGTTGTGCACTAGGATTTTCAGTGCCGGGAAGACCTCTTGTTTCATTGTTCTCTATTACAGCAACGTACTTGCATTTAAGATCTGGGGATTAGATTTTTACCATGTTTGTGTCTGATGGGTTTGCTGCGTTTCTCTATTATTGCTCGTGTCGGAGTATGTGAAACCTTTGTGGGTTCACATCCAGATCCTTTGCCACAGCATTAATACCTCTCTTCGCAGACTTCGGGGCAGTTTTCCAGTTAAAATTCTGACTTCATTCTTGGACGTGTCACACACTGCACCTGTAAATATGATAGACCCGTGTCATCTCGAAGTATACCTACTTTGCGAGGACAGCTGAATCTGGGAAGCACCTTAAGCCAATAATGAAACTGTGATTGGCCAGTTGAAGTGTGGACTAGATGAAATTGGTCAGTGGAGCTTCAAGCTATCCCCTGACAAGTATGTACAAAATGTATTCATCCAAACGAAATTTAAAAAACACAGAAAAATTCCTATTCTGTATCTTAATGGGTAAGAATTTAAATTTCAAAAAGAATCCAAAACTACAACGAACATTCATCGACGAGCATCTAACATTGGGTAAAAGCATAACTGATCCAGCAGAAATATACTAATCTCTTAATGAACCTTACGGGCATCGACTATAAAAGAAGACCAAGACACGTCGGTTTTATTGGCCCCAAATACTTGAAGCTGTGGACTGTTTATAGCTTTGCACCTTAGACCCTGATGGCAACACTGATGCCCTTGGTGTCGTTGGTCATCAGTTTGATCTTCTCTGCACTGATTTCCATGCCGTAGGCTGCAGAGGTTTCGTCGAGGCTCTCTACTAAGCTAGCTATTTCTTGGTCATTTTCTGCTGGTCCATCAATGTAGTCGGGAAAACGTAAGTTGCAGACTGTTCTGCCTCCGATGTTGACTGTCCCTTCATGCTTTACAAGCTCGTCAGCCATGATTCTCTCTAGAAAGATGCTGGATAATGTGGGAGAGAGCAGACAGCCTTGTCTGACTCCGACTGTCCTTTTGAACCAGTCCCCTATGCTGCCGTTGACTATACTGCAGTGATGGCCTTGTCATAGAGGTGCTCTGTTACTGTGATGAGGTTTGCATTGATGTTGTACAGTTTCATGGTCGCCCACAAGGTTGCATGCCATACCCTGTGAAATGCCTTCTTGAAATCCACGAAGACGTGGTACAGATCTTGCTGGTGTTGGAGCTACTTCTCACACAATATCCTGATGTTGAAGATCTGCTGTGTTGTGTTGCGCCTGCTATTAAACAAACATGTTCCTTGGCAATGATCTTTTCAGCCTGTTGCTTTAGTGTGTTCAGCAGTATCCTCAACATGACTTTGCTTAGATGGCTTATAAGACTGATTGTACGGTGGTTTTGACTCTGTTGTAAGTTATCTTTCTTGGAGAGGGTGATGATCAATGATTGGCTCCACGGTGATGGCCATTCTCCTGTTTCCCAGATCTTGTAGCTGATGTTTGTGAGGGCGCTAAGCATTGCTTCTCCCCCTGCTTGAACCAGTTCTGCTGAGATGTTGTCCACTGCTGCTGACTTCTTCTTTTTCAGCGATTTCACGGCCGCTTCTACTTCTTCCCGTTGGATAGGTGGTTGTTGTTTTCAGTTGTTGGAGAGACGTTCAGTACCTTTGGATATATTGTTGGCTTAGTGATTGTAAAGTTCTGCGCAGTACTCTGTCCATCTTTTCAGAATGTCTGTATCTTCTCTGAGCCAGTTTCCGGCTTTATCCTGTAAGTAGGAAACTCCCCATTGTTTTGTGCCTGTGAGATCTTGGACCAGTTGGTATGCTCTGTTGCTGTTGTTCGTTTTCAAGTTTCCCTCTGTGTCTTAACACCTTAACCGTTCAAAAGTCAAAGAAATGAAATCCATATAAATATAATCCACTCGCTCATTATGCGTAGCTGATAAGCCCCATCCTTTATATCCATATACATCATGTGGCAGATATTTGACTCAATAGCAACATGGCCCAACGACCTGATCCACATATATATAGTCAGAGCCTCACTGCACAATGGAGTACTGGATTTCCCAAATGCCCAATGCCACTTAAGAAATGATCTACTCTAAAGAATTAGGACACTCCTTTACAGTATTTAACTTAGGCAGTATAACGTCATCCTAAAACCAGACAATTAAGCGCTGTAAACAACTAGCAAGATGAGCTACTGATCTGACCGATATAGAATCAGATGGATAAGATCATCTTCAGTCCAGACAATTAGGTCCCTCATACAAAGTGCATTATCTGATTAGTCGAGAACGCCTTTCATCTAGCGAAAATAGATAACGTAAATAGAAGATGCATATGACAAAAGGTTTTGTAAGACATTAATGAAACCAGATCAAAATAGTGATTCCTTGGCAATAACTGGATTCAAACTGAAACTTAACCCCTCTCTCTAAATACTCGCATAACATCCCTCTATCTAACCATTTCTTAAAGATGCCATAGGTACATAGTTAATCAATTTATTCAGATTGGAGTGCAAGGCGACAAAAGAGCACGTTGGCAACTAAAATATATATTTACCAGAGGATCAAGTTACTCTCCCACTAGACACTTTTTACGGTTGCCATAGTCACGAGGTTGTTCAAGTGAGAGGAAAAGTCGTCCGATTGGAGTGCAAGACGAGAACGTTGGTACCTAAAACTCAAATTCACTCCTGGACCTAGACGAGTACGACAGTTCCAAACATTTATCAACACAAAAAATAATGAAATAATGCTCCTGAGCACGCTTATTAATGAGTCGTACACGTCAAACGGTCACTTTCGACTTAAGTTCAACATTGGTCAGTCAGAATAAGTTTTGTCACATTCAGGGTCAGGTGCCAGAAATCGGAGAGGAAATATCAGAGGGGACCCACTGTTGTATATGTGGAAGGGAGGTGACAATCTGCAGTTGGCATATGCTGGATCGTCCAGAATAACATCCTCATACTACAAGGAAGGAATTTAGGTGACTAACTTTATATATACGAGACATCAAAGAAGCATTAAAACATTCCACCTACTACAGCATAAAAATACAGAATTGAGAGTGACAATCGAAATAGGTATGGAAGTTGAAAATGCTGAATGGCCGCCAATTTGTGATAAAGGCAGGCCCTTTCCTATTTCCCTTTTAGCCACCCAGGGACAAAAACAAATAAACAAAGAAATTGCATAGTAATCAGCAGTGAGCGTTATGAAGACGAAGCAAGTGAGCCTAATTAAGGGCACTCTGTTCCCTCTTGGAGATGGAACAATGAAACATAATGAAATGTGCTGTATTTGTTGACAGTCAAGCCCAGAAAGTGCATTTCTCATGCATAGCTGCGACATACAATACCCATGACAATAGGAAACAACCTTTTGGTCCATCCAGATATTCAAATATTTATCTGAGTCTTATATTTGTTTATTTCCATATATCTATATAGTCTTTCTTTCTTTCCTTCGTGTGTGTTTGCATAGTTGTGGATGATTGTCTTGCTATGGGCACTCATAATGTACCCACTACTTTAGGTAGGTAGGATTTTATATATGTATACTATGTAGTTAAACAGTTGATAACTAATATAGAATAAGAAAATTATAAGAATTTAACATGGGAATTTAACATGGGGAAATTTAACATGTGTGGGACTATAGAGCGACAAGGGTTTGAGACTGTCTAGGGACAAGTGGAAAATGGAATAGAGCGACAAGGGATTGGGACTGTTTGCTGACAACGGGAATTTAACATGCCTGGGACTATCTTGGGACAAGGTGAATATAACATAACAACAATGTATTGGGCCTGTATAGGGAGAATGGGAATTTAACACAGGAAATGCTTAACATGGGTTGGCCTGAATAGGAACAATGGAAATTTAACATAGGGAAATTATCATGGTCGGCCTGCATTAAAACTGTACAAACACATTCATCCTAATATCTAGTTGGTAATAAATGGAAATACTGCCTCGCAAACAACCAAAATGCCACTTTAACAGCTATTATATTTAAAACCATGTTTTCTCTGTTCTTCCAAATTAGGTCATAACTATATGTGCTGTGCAATTAAAGATTTATTTTATGACGTCTAGTTTGTCCTAATGATAATGATGCCAATCTGGCCAGTTGGTCTTTATTAGAAATGGTTCTGCTCGAGTATTAAATATGGCCGCCACAGTAGTCATCTTCAAGATCTTGCTATTGCATTTCCTCATGAACTGATGGTTATACTAACATGGGAGTTTCACTAAAATGCTTCTGATGAGATCTAGAGGGGCTTAAATGAAAATGGTGCGGATCTGACGTCAGCATATCCATTTCACTACATTACATTTTTTTGATGTCTAGTTGTTTCCTCAATGGAAATAGTGCCTATCTGACATCCAATATGGCAACCGCAGCAGCCATCTTGAAAATGCTCTTTTCTGCTCCTCTTAACTGGAAAGTCATACTGATATAGGTTGCCATTAGGCTATTATGATATGTAGTTGGTCTTGAATAAAAACGGTGCTGACCTGACCTTAAACATGTCATTATAAC
Source organism: Megalonaias nervosa (assembly GCA_016617855.1). NCBI lineage: Eukaryota > Metazoa > Mollusca > Bivalvia > Unionida > Unionidae > Megalonaias > Megalonaias nervosa. The sequence continues at coordinate 3,007 of JAECUM010022212.1, read as the reverse complement.
ATGTTTTTGAGCATCAGCATCAAGTTGATGAAATCTAGTTGAAACATCAAAACTTTCAAGCTTTCATTTCTCTCAAAATAGTCACATAAAACTTTGTAACCTCAACGTTTTTTGTATTTTCTGTTTGTGTTGTCTCTGTTTTGTAATTGTCATTGTAAAAAGACTATTTAGAGTCGAAAACGATTAGGCCAGTTGGAAGCTTTTTTTGCGCTTTTGATTGTCAGATTACTGCACACACACACACACACACACACACACACACACACACACACACACACAGATATATATATGATTCATGATGTTTACCACCAGCAATATGGACACTGCCAACCTGTCAGGAGGTTAGATTCAGAATGAATGAATGTCAGTAATATATAAAAAGCTAAAACTAGTAGATCTTTTGCAATACACCTATCACTCCCCACTCTACCCCACCCCAAAGAAAAATAGGACTAGAAAATTGTAGGTGATGCATCAGATGGTAAGATGATAAGATACATTTTATTATACATTAGAAAATAATATTAGTTTTAAGTGAGCATGTTGTTGTAGTTTATACAAATGTCTAGTACCACTATGCTTTGCATGGGGAATTAGACAAGCAGAATCGTTTTCCTTTTACACATTTATTTTCATAGGTTCCTTTAGAGCACTACATGCTGACTCTCTGCGTTATGGTTGACCCTAGACTATAAATGAAAACAACAGACCCTGGGAAGCTGCCTAGACTTATCGATCATCTACACCTTTGATCACATTTGTGTCTCGTACTGACATTTATTCCTAAAACCAAAATGAACAAAGCCTAAATTCAACAATATATTGACGTCAATAAATCCACTCTCCGCAAACAAATTTGTAACATATAATAGTTCATTATGAGCTAAATAGTTTAATTACACTGTAACTAATTAGCTCTATTATAAAGCACTTTACAGATGATGGAAGAAATATAAATTTACCAACAAGCAGCCTTAAAACAAACTGTTCAGCTTTAAAGATGATCTTGTCAATAAATTATTGTAAACCTACAAAGCACACCATTCTCACCAGAGAAAATCATTTTTTCTTTCACTGGGTTTCAGTCGCTGACACTGTACATCTCCAATTACTAGGCCTGGGTGGATTAAGAATGGCACAATATTTTACAGGTATAACAGTACTCTAAAATGTATTCACCTATCATCAACAACAAATAGCGAAATATATAAACAGAGTTTGGAACATTATATATAAAAAAATGTTTCATTTAAGGCATAGACAAAAACCACCTGAAACAAAAAATGTGGCACTTTAATAATATGACCTCACAATATGATGCGTTGTTGGTAATAACTTAAATTAAATTCGTTACAAAACATAATTAAATAAATTTTTTCCGTTGTTTTCAGGCATGTAAATACTCTTAAAAATGTTAGCAATGATTGCTAATTCAAAAACATTTTCAAACGCCTTTAATATAAGAAACATCTATAGATGAAATAAAAACTTAATTGATATTTATGCTGAACAGGCTCAAATGAATACATGCCTAAACATGGATTAAAGGTTTAAAAATTATTTCCTGTCTAATTGTCAGGCTTCTGTGGATATATAGATGGTTTGTGAAATTATACTTGTTCATGCAAACTCTGCACGTATTTTCATTGTTTGTCTGTCCATCAAACTCTGGTTATTTTTGTATTGAGGATATTTCGGCTTCCGCAGTGGGACATTTAATTCATGATCACAATTCTATTTTTGAAATTTCCGACTCATGAAAGTTATATATATAAAAAGGCAGGGCCTACCGCAATTTTGTATCTAACCATGGTAACAGTATTCCCATTAAATATCAACCCTGAATGAATCTATGTTTGATGTATCGATTCAGTAGAAAAAATATATGATGCAAATGTTAGTACCAAAGTGGTTTAGTAACTATTAATTATTATTAAAATAATTTAATTATTCCTATGAAAATAGGAAGAAAATACTAATATAAGTCATTATAATATCATTAAAACTGATGAACATGTATTTGAACAAAAATTATCGCATACAGACTAGACCATATATGTATGTGTGAATGTGCTTGTGTAGGTAGATAGGTAGGTGGGTAGGTGGGCAGGCAGGCAGTCAGGTACGTTGGTAAGTAGGTAGGTATGGTTTCAAAATAACATCTGCTCAATCCTGTCCTCCACATAGAAAAAGCCAAGTTAAATAATGCGTAGCAAAAATGGCGAAGGTAACAACTGCTAATATTTTTAGGATGATACAACATTTCAGATTAAAGTAAAACATCTCCTATTAGATTAAAATAGAAAGCAAAGATTTCAAAATGAGATAGAAATGTAAATAAAATATGAAATATACAGGGATAAATTGAAAATACTCAAAATTCAGGTAAATGCCTAGTATCATTATTTTTTTTTATTGATAATGTATGCAAATAAATTGCAGAAGTAAATTTTTTGTTTGTAATTCTGGATTAAAATGTAAATATATTTCTCAGTTTATCATGACTGGATTAGCAATGTCTTTCATACATTAAATACAATTGAACAATGTAGTGATAGGTTGTGTTTAGTTGTGTTCATAAACTACCCATCTTATTTAAGTTCCATTACAAGGAGTAATGTACCCAATTTATGAAATTCTTAACTATTGCTTTCCTTATTATTACATCTAACAACCCTGAAATGGTGCGAGCTTTTTTTCTCTAAAGGTCTTCTCCTCAACAGGCATACTGCTAAAAAAACTGACCAAATTACAAAAGATTGTTGAAGAAATTACACAGAACAAAACTAACCGCTCTGGTGGCATAGTGGATACGGGAGGTCGCAGGTTCGAAACCAGGCCGAGTCACACCAAGACCTGAGAAAAATGGTACTAACATCTGCTTTGCTTGGAGGTCAGCATTTAGAGGTTAGTGTTAAGACTAGCCGGCCAGGTGTTAGGATAATGCGTCTGGGTGGGACATCATGCTGCATATCAGAGGCATAATACCCCAGTGCTAGACATCTCT
>JAECUM010022211.1:0-71292 GCA_016617855.1 Megalonaias nervosa | reverse complement strand
GATGCCCCAGTGCTAGACATCACTATAAACTGCCACACTGCAGACATCGTAGTGATATGACTGAAAAATTGTTAAAGCTACGTTAAAAATCATAATCACATCACATCACATCTGAAGAAACCCTCCAATGCATTATTTTTTTTTTCTGGTTTCATATCTAAAAACATGTTACTGTCTATACGCAATACAAAAATAACTAATTCCCCTCCTTGATCAGCATCTCAAGAGAGGCAAAGCTACATGATCCAGTATACATACTCAGTTCTTGTCTGAAACACACAGAGGACATGAGGTATGACTCATGAAGATTTTGAACTGTGAGCAATTTCCACTAGCACGGCCTTAGAACATATTGTGTCAGTTCGAGACATAGTGGAGTTGGCTGGCATGCACAGTCTACATTCTCTGGCTTCTGTTTATGTGACATGGCCTCACAATAGAGAGAGCTGAATCTTGCTGGGCCATTGGTAACTGCCCTGTTACCATGCCATGTTCATGACAGCACAACTTCTGTCACAGCTTTGACCTTAAAATTTTCACAGGATTCACCCAGGGGAATCTTTACACATAAGGCAATAGCCGGATGTGGATCCCACAAGGATCTCCTTCACATGAGTATAAACATACAGTCATTTGGTTGTGCTGTGTTCATTTTAGGAGAAGTTCATCTTGTGAGCAGAGCAATCATCATGCTCCTACATGGTGACATGGGTGGAGGTTGGAAGCTGAAACTCTTCCTCCTCCTAATACCAATTCTCTTTACGTTTATGTGTGTGTGTGTGTATGTGATTTGGGTTTCAAACACAGCTTTAACAATTTTCCAGTCATATCGCTGCAGTGTCTTCAGTGTGGCAGTTTATAGTAATGTGTAGCACTGGGTTAGCAGCTGTTTGTACAAATTTTTTAAGTCTTTGGTTTGAGGCAAATGCTCTAACCACTTAGGCCACCGGAGTGGTGCTTTAATGTTAATGCCATTGAGGAATGTATATAATGGAGAAATGAAATTTATTTTAGTAACTTATATTTCTTCAAAAATGTTTACCCACTCACATTACTATCAATCACTCCTTTCCCCACCAATGCGAGCGTCCTGTAATAGGCTTTGCTTAAGCTTAAATCAGTAGACATGAGTGTCTGCCTAGCAGATGAAGGGTTGTTAAGCTTTAAGAGTTACTTCCCTTGATCTGTGAAATGTAAACTGGAAGACGGTTTTAATTTCAGTGAGGTTGGATTGAGAGGTAGCAGAGTTTATTTTCTTAATGTTAATGACTTTGATCGGGTAAATATTTTTGGAGAAACATAATTTACTAAAAAGATTTCCTTTTTTGAGTAAGTATTTATGATAGCTAATGTTACAATTTATGGACAGGATAAATAAGTTTCATCTTATAGTTAACTTTACAATTCATATGCCATAATGGCAGAGACTAATAAAATATATGTACAGTATATTTCCTTCATCAGCCCAGTTCAATTTCAACCTTGAAAACTGCTCCCCTGCATGTATGTTATGAGAGACAACCTGTATTGAGCAACCACTTTTTGTGTACAGCAGGGGTTGACTCTCAAGACAGGTTTTACTGTATATGGTGTGTGACAAAGCCTTGCCTATCTTTACTCAGAAAAAAAACTAATATTAAGTATCATTGATGTTACTTAAATTTCCTTACCATTTAAGTATTTTGTACAATTATTGATCTCTTTGCAGGTGCTAGAGGCTGTTAAGAGTGGTACAGCTACTCTTAAGGCGGTGACAGGGAAACAGAGTGCAGACAGTGTTGCAAAATTCATGGATGATCTTGCTGAGGTAAATCAATAGGGCCACACCTCATGTCTTCAGTTCTCTGTTTGACAGAGTTCTGGACCTTGCTAATCAGTTTCATGCCTTAGTTTTTGGAAGTTGCTTTTTACAGACATAGAACGGTTACTGAAAGATAGAAAGATCATATAAAGATAAATACTAAAGATAAACAGAAGAGTATCAAATCAAAGTGAAAGTATGTTATGGGAGGATGAAATGTATATGGAACAGTCATATCAACATGGAGTTTTCACCAGAAGATTTCTTGTGATGTCTTCATGGTCTTAAATGAAAATGCTTCCAATCTCATATCACAGCAGTTGATTTTGAAAATCTTGTTATTGCTGAAGAGTGTCAGAGATGTTTTCAGTACCTAGAAGCTAAATAGAAGTAATGGTCCTGAATGCCTGGAAATTCATTTCACCCAGTAGAGCATTAGTCCTTTTGATGGACTCTTCTTTTCAGGGGTTGCATTTTCATGGTTGTGTGAAATTTTTTTATATTTTTTATATCCGTATCTAAATTCATGGATAAAGGACAGGATCTTAATGTTTTCACATAGAGATAATTGTTCATTGTGTCCTTAATTTCATGCTTGGTAGTAATCACAAAAGTTGAGAAAATGGGTACCATACAAAGAATAGTGAAAAGACTGTTTCACCAAAGAAGATCTCAACAGTGGGGCCCCGGCTTACAAACACCCTGGGTTATGAACAATCCGGGTTATGAACGCCAGGCCGGCCAAAGAAATGACTCGGGTTACGAACAGTGACTTGGGTTACGAACCGAACCGCCATTCACTTGCATGAAAAATTTCGAACATGCAAGCTCATATATGGCTGCCTCTACTCAAATAGAGTGAAAAAAAGGTGAGAAAAGGAGTCTGTGGTGTTCTTGTGTTTATTTTTGTGTCATGTTTGTGTTGTTTTTGTGGGTTTGAGTGTGTTTGTGTGTTTTATTGCTATGTATGTGTTGTGTGAGTGCTCCTTCTTTCACTTTTTTGTAATGTAGCAGCGATTTTCTGCGATTTTTTTTCGGCTCGGGATTGGATTAAAAATTTAACAGTGGGACACTATGGGAAAACGCGTTCCAGGTTACGAACACCCCAGGTTACAAACGCCGTCCAGGAACCGATTATGTTCGTAAGCCGAGGCCCCACTGTATTGTGATTTCTTCTGCAGATACATTACCCAGTCGAAATACGTTAGAAGAACATCCACTACCTTGCCAGTGCAGACCTCCTAATCATAATACTTTATGCGATCTACCTTGTATACTCAGACCTCCTTATTATAATGCATTAAGTGAATATCCACTACCTTACAGATCCAGACACCCTAATTATAATACATTACAAGATCTACCTTGAACATCCACTGCCTTGCATACCCAGACCTCTAGATCATAATGCATTAAGTGAACATCCATTACCTTGCAGATCCAGACCTCCTAACTATAATACATTAGAAGAACATCCACTACTTTGCCAATCCAGACCTCCTAATCATAATACATTACAAGATCTACCTTGCATACTCAGACCTCCTAATCATAATGCATTAAGTGAACATCCACTACCTTGCATACCCAGACATCCTAATCATAGTGCAATAAGTGAACATCCTCAACCTTGCATACTCAGACCTCCTAATCATAATGCATTAAGTGAACATGCACTACCTTGCATACTCAGACCTCTTAATCATAATGCATTAAGTGAACATCCTCAACCTTGCAAACTCAGACCTCCTAATCATAATGCATTAAGTGAACATGCACTACCTTGCATACCCAGACCTCCTAATCATAAAGCAATAAGTGAACATCCACTACCTTGCATACCCAGACCTCCTAATCATAATGCATTAAGTGAACATGCACTACCTTGCATACCCAGATCTCCTAATCATAAAGCAATAAGTGAACATCCACTACCTTGCATACCCAGACATCCTAATCGTAGTGCAATAAGTGAACATCCTCAACCTTGCATACTCAGACCTCCTAATCATAATGCATTAAGTGAACATCTACTACCTTGCATACTCAGACCTCTTAATCATAATATCTTGGGAGAAGATCCACTACTGTGCAGATCCAGACCTCCCAATCATAATATGTTAAGAGAGCATCCATTATCTTGCAGATCCAGGCCTCCCAGGACTTTCATCGCATCTTTTGGTTTGTTTTAGCAACAAAAATGCTAGAAAGTTGTCTGCTTGCTGTGGTAAAAGTCAGATGAAAGTGGTCACCCCTTGAATAGAGTGATTGGTGCCATATCCCATTAGTCATCAGCTGCTACTGTTATTTTTGCCTGGTCAGCACACTCTTACAGGAAGCTGCACAAATAGTGCCCTTTCTTCAGTTTAAGTTATATCAGAGTTTCCTACCTCAGCCTCATTTTGTACTTTAAATAGTCATGTGATTAGCAATTCATTGCCATCCTAATTGCCTGCCCTGTGGTCTATGTGTCTTAGGATCATCTCATTACTCAACCTTTCTGTACAGTTTTTTCAGTTAAATGATAATTTATTCCAAGTAACAAGATAATTGTCTAAATTTTCTCTTTGATTTATCTCAGATTGTAGCATTCACTTCATTGTAAGCTCAGCCTAACATCTTGACTAATTTCACCTATAGATGCAGTTTTTGTTTAGCATTAAATGTCCTGGATCACAACTCCAGTATTAGCATAACCTCAACCTATGCTATCTTCCGGTGGGACTGGATATAGCGATTTGTCTTCCCAGTATGACCAGCCCTGAACCTTAAACACTAAAATGTCAGCACCAGCCCTGATTATATTAATGATGCCCAACATAACTGGCTGCAAATTTGGTGAACCACTGTTTCACACTATCCAGTACTGGACCCTGACAGGTCCATCACCAGTCCTAGCTTTATCACAACCCAGAACTGGCTATAGGAATTCCCAAATCCCAGACACCAGGTACTAAAGTTGTCAGCAGGTATCCGGGTACTTGGTTATGTGCTCGTTTATAATTACCTGGGTAATAAAATTAGCTATAGGGTACCTGTTCAGTTCATATTAAATAAAAAGGAACAAAAAAAGCAAAAACATGTTTCTGAATTCAGATCAAAGATTATATCTGGTGCCATCAGGAGCGAGTGGGACACACAATAACAAGTACAGTTCGAGGCTCGTGTCATGTGACATTCATCCATTGTAGACCTCCATCTATTGATCTTCATATCATCGACATGTGCAACCATTTGGCTCTGTACTCAGTTTCCTTTTTTTCAATTTGTAGTAACTGTACATTACATGTTTCGAAGATAAGAGATGTGTTTCTTGAATTTGAAACCTTGTGTTACAGATTAATTAGTTTGATACACACATATGTAGTGGACCAGTCTATTGAAAAAACATTGTGCTATTATCAAGTAAAACGGGTTTTATCGATGAGACTTGTGGATGTTTATGACTGAAAAATGTTAGAGGAGAGGGATTTTGTTAAATTGAAGAACATGTTGTATCAGGAAAAGGACAAATCAATAGTGCTTTACAAATTTTGAAAGAGGAATTCTGCAGTAATATAATACAGCATCAGAATTTGTGGACTTGACTTTACAATCTTTGAGTGAAAGTTTAAGCTCAGATTGCACATTTTTGCCACTTTCATTAGTAATAATTATGAATATGCTTCTCAGGGGGTTGGCATTTATGAACTTACAACAAAGCAGTTCAGGTTCACATTTAATATAATTTCCCATTGATCGGGTACCCAGATAACTGATCATTAGGATCATTGGGTACCCAATTGACTTTTTCTAAAAAAAATTTACATCTGTACCAGGTACCCATCTGGGACCTTTGACAGTACTTTGAATGAACAACTGGAGATCACCAGGTCCCAGCGTGAACTCCCAGTTTGTTAACCATTTTTGACAGCTGGGATCAGCAGTTCAAGTGTTGTTACCTTGGCAAGAAGTTTCTTGCCACTTGACCTTTCTGAGTTTAAAGACACAAACAAACATCACCTTGCTTCCTTGTTCTGATGATGTCCAAATAAGACCCAGACTTCAACACATCAATTAAAAAATCCTTCCATCTTCTGTCTCCTCTGGGGTCTTGGCCAGTTTGGGTATGTAAGAAAGCTTGCCAGTAGCTTCCTGTGGTACTTCCCAGTGTTTTCCCAGGTACTTCCTGTACCAGTTGTACTGGCTGCCATGTATAGTTATCATGTGCTGAAAAATGGTATTAAATCCACAAAAACCAAACCAATTTAGTTCCTTCTGCTCCATCTATGCTTTGTTACAGAATTTCTGCATCTGTTGAATAGCTAACCAGAAAAGTACAGTTTTCTTTGAAACAGAATCAACAGTATGGTTGAGTCACTGACATTTTGCACTACCTCAGGTGTTAGATGGTCTTTCTTTTGCAAGAACTCAATTTCAACCAGGCCTTCTACAAGACAGCTATAGTGGTCTTTTACACTAAAGTCCCACCTGTTGACAGAGACATTGCAGACCTTCAGCAATATGTGGATGGGAAACACTGTTGGCTTGGGTAATCAAAAGGGCAGCTTAACACCTACTTGCTAATGACATTGTTGTGTCCATTAATCTCCAGCTCACAGAAAGACATGTTCTATCCTTGTCCATGTTGATAAAATACCATCATAAGATCATCCTCAAATCACATCCTCTATCTTCCAACCTCCCATTGCAGAAGTCAGAAATATACCAACAAAGAGTTCACCCAGAATATGGCCTTTGCTCAAAAGGGACCAGAGAAGTGGAAGAACGCATCTATACATACCAGATGGTAAAATTCTTCTGAAAACCTTACTGTTCAGAGACAGTTTATAAGAGCAAGTGAGGATAAGTCTGGGGTGGAGAAAGACTAATTTCAATCCAGCTTCTACCCCTGGCAACCTTCCTTCATAAAATGATCCCATGCTCATGCTGCCCCTTTCCAATGCCCAAGGTGGGGTTGATCTTGAACCTTTCACCACAGAAAAGAATCACTGCCCTGTTGACCTGCATTTAGCTTTAAATGAGCACCCTTGTCACAAAAAGTGTAGTTGAATTTGTTCACAGCACAACCCAACCCAGCTCTTACTCCACAACTTTCCAAGATCTAAGCTCTCTCATCCAGTAACTTTTTGCATGGACACCCAGAGATCAGTCCCAGCATTGGTAGGGTGGGCGATTTTGTAGGCCTAAAGCACAGAGTCAGCAGCCTTCATGAGCAAGACTTGAAATCTGTTGTGGTGCTTTTGCATCTTCATGGATTCCTGTCAACAAGCATAAATCCCATCTCATTTTGCTGTAGCTCCATGTCCTCAGACCACTTCCTATTTGGGAATTTTTCAAGTGGTGTAGTTATTGATAAATCCACATTCAAATCTGCCATACCCCAGGAAGGCTCAGATTCATTATAATCTCACAATTTTGACAAGATCAGTTGATTCACACCACAAGGTCCCTTCACCATTTGGTTTTCATTCAAATCTGTTGACCTCTTGTTGCCAGGTGGAATGCCAAGCTCTTGACCCTTGTCTACCAACCCCTGATCCTAAAGTCTAGCAGTTGCCACCATTTCCTTGATTGGAATTGACTCCATCCAGATGTAAAGATGCTGAATTTGCATCACACCTGGCCCATATCAAACAAACCCTAGGAAATATTTCACTCAAGAAGTGGCAGACAAAATTGCTCACTAAAGATTCATTCATTCATTAAAAGCTGGCATTTCATGATCTCTGACATGTTTTACCATCATGGAAGGGATTACATAGACATACACCAAGACCTCTTCAACCTACTAGTGAGTTTTGACTTGTCTTAACTGAAGGTCTTGGACTTTTGTCCATGAAATTACTGTCAAGAGCCTCTCTTTCATACAAAACCTGCATTCTAGCCACTCTAGTTTCACCGGGTGGAATCAGTGAGATCCATACTCTATCACTTGATCTGAACTGTCTGCACTTCTGCCATGACACTTTGGTTTCTCTCATAATGGCCTTTGCTTTCATTGCAAAGAACATGATATGCTCATGAAATAGCAATCTTTTGCCTTGAAACCACTATTTTCATGAAACCTTTGAGAGCACTGAAGTGGTACTAAACTTTGATCAAAAGAAGGAGATCTTTCTTGTGTCTACCACTTAAAGAAGGAAGGATGACATTTCCTCTCAGGTTCAGTCATTCTGGAACCAATAGGATGTCCACTTTGCCATAAAGGAATTTGTACAGATGAATTTCTTGCACATATTAGTTGATGATGTCAGGGCAGTTGCCACTAGCACAGCATTCAGGTACAACTGACTGACACCATACAAGCTGTGAGATAAAGGTCAGAGACAACTTATCCAGTTTTACCTCGAACACAGAATGGTTATTTAGTGCTGATTCATTTGCATCAAAAGTGCCTAGCCCAAGACACAGTTTGGTTGACCCTTGCTGATACAGTGGTAGGATTTTATACCTTTCAACCTAAAGGGTTTAGTTTGACCTATATCAGTAGTTCAACAGCTTACCTTTCCAGGTCATTCTGCAGCTTTATAATAACACTTCTTACACTGCTTCTGCTGGATTTGCATGAGTGAAAATATTTCTTGAAACCATGTCCGTATTGTTATCATGTGATTAACCTAGCAAGTATATCTTATGGGTCTCAAGGGTGCTAAACTTAACCAGTATCTCTCATGAGACTTGAGAATGCTCAAACCTAGCCAGCATTTCTCATGAGACTCAAGGATGCTTAGGAGTGCAGAGACACATCCGACCCCCAGTTATATCCTGGAGCTTACCCACTCCTTTAGCAGATTAGTAACTAAAGGTTGATGTGATCTGGCGCAGATACCTCTAACGGGAGACCACTCTCACCTGTTGTCTGCCATGTTAAGCAGATAACTTTTTAGCATTTTTGTTGCCTAAATGAGCCAAAAGATGTGATGAAAATTGTTTTAGCTTGGGAGAGCTGGATTTGTGAGGTAGTGGATGTTCTAAGGTATTATGATTGGGTAAGTATTATTGAAGAAACATACAGTGCCCAAAATTTAGCTGTAATATCAATTGCAGATTGAAAATGGTAGTAAGATTACTTTCCTTTGTAAAAGTGGATAACATCTTAAATTGAGATACATATAAGGTAGGAAGATATCCATTTATGGAGGAGAGATTGTTTTTTTTTTTTTTTTTTTATGGCACAGCAACACAAGGAAGGTTGTTTAGTGCCAGGGCAATTTTGGTTAAAGTGTCTTTCCCAAGGGCACACAATGGTAGCTGACCCTAGCTGATACAATGGTAGGATTTTATGATGCACCCTTTCAGTTGCATGTCTGACAGGCTAACCACTGTGGTTCCACAGCTTGCTACACTGAAGAGGAATCTTTGGAGAACAACACATGCTGTAAATGTCAACCACAGAGTTAGTCTACTACAACAAGTTGCCAGTTATTAATTTTCTAAATTGATGATTATTGCTGAAAGTGTGCTTTTTGAACTGATCAACAAATCAAGACAAATGAAAACATTTTGTTAGGTGAAAATTGTGATCATTTTACAGAATGTCATTGCATGTAATCAGCTTAACTTTCTATCAGACATGGAAATAATTGCTGATCCAATAAATATATCATCACTTATTCATGAGTATTACCATAAAAGTTATTGCATTTTGATAGCACAATATGAGATTGAATTTTTGGATGATACACAAATCATTACACTAATGGATCCATTGGCATTTCAAATGTCAAAACTTTGCCATTAAATGATAATGTAGTGGAACCTATGACATGAATAAGATTCTATTAAAATGCAGTCAAATCTTGAAACATTCTCAGAAAAACATTGGAACAATTTTAGTTTGGTTTTGTTTGGTTCTTGGGCATGTTCTACATTAACTGACCTGCATGTGGTTGTAGCAGATTAGGGTCAGATAAAAATGTTAAACGTACACACTCTGTGCAGCATCTGTGAGTGTGTTAAAGATAATATAAAAATTGCTCTTTGTGATGTAAGAATGCCCTTAGTTGTACAGGCTAAAAGTCCATTGATTGATACCTGAAGTTTGAATGCAACTGTGGCATTGTATTTTTAGCACTGCATCCAGCATTAAATTTTTTCGTCCAGTGTCCATCTGAACATTTGCTAATTACTACTCTGGGAACCATGTGTCCAATCAGATTTTGTTATTAAAAAAAAACAAAACATGGAATATTTCCTTATATCATCAAGAGCTTGGATAGGTTTGATAACGAATGAGATCCATGCAAGTTCAATAATGAGCAAAATACATATTAATGAGGTGATCGACTAATCATGCTACCTTTCCGGAAACCACATTTCTGATTAAATTTTAATCACACATAGAATATGGACTTATATCATTGAGCTCTCTGATGAATTCAGTAAAGAGCAAGATCCATGTGTAATAATGAGGTAATCTTGCATCTGATGGACTGGGCTTGCTTCCACTCTGGAGGCCATCTTTCTGACAAGATTGTAATGGTCAATTTAGAATACAGGCTTTTACAATCAAGATCTTAAATGAGTTCATTAATGATGGAGAGCCATGCTTATTAATAAGGTGATCTTGTGTCTCATTTTCTCAACGTATTACCACTGAAGAGAATTTTAATCTGATTTTGATTAAACTTGGTAAGTAAGACTAAATGAACAAGATGTTTCAGCAAGTTTTGTCATGAGCATGATCTGCACATGATAATGAAATTTGGCACAGAAATAGTTATCAGATTGTATGCAATGCAGTCAGTGTTTGTTTCTAAGGAAAGCAAGAAAAGTAAAATATGATATTGACTGTTGAATCTCACAGGTTTGGGTTACAGAGTACTTCGCCTTGAAAAAAATTATGCAAACCAGATTTGTTTTTTTTTTTTAAAAATTGAATACAAGATGAGTAAATTTATTTAAAACATTTTATGAAAGTTACTAAAGTAGGATTATAGGATTAAATTGAATAATTTATCATTTATAACTGAAGAAAAGTATAAAATTGAAATATGATTGGAAAAAGGTACAATTGCAGGCTAACAAACTATGTGCAGTGTTGAAATTAAGGATCAGAATTTCTTTATGCAGTTGTGGATATTTGCTTTCATGTATATTGTGGGGGTGTTTTTTCTTTAAAATATTGATTTTGCTCCAATAAGAAAATATTTCTTGTATTTCTTGTGTAAATCATGTGAAAGTTCATGATTCTAAAATGTTTGGGAGCAAGTTTAACATGTTTGGTGAAATAGAGTTTGGCTGTTGCTAGTATTGCAATGTTAAAGTGCCTGAAATAATTACCATTTTTGTAATCGTATGTATTTTGCATTACTTTATATATTCAGTGCAATTCCTTAAATTTTGTTGTTTTAAAAATAAAATTATATATTTTTAGCTTTTCTCCTGAAACACTTCTTGATTACTGTGTGTTAAGAAACCCATGGCCTTAACAAAATACCTAATGAATTATAATTTCAATATGTGCAAAGGGCATATAACTATGTAAACTAGAAATGAAAACTTTGTCGGTGAACTTCACTCTTAAGATCTTGGCTGACTTTGATTATGACCAAAATATTAATTATGCCTTGATCAATAGTCAAACAGTTAAATTTGGGTCTGATATAAAATTTAGAAGATAGTTTAGATTGGTTGTGTTTTTATGTTACTGCTTAGGCCTGCTTACTGAAATTGTCAGCTGTTATGGCATGTAAACATGGTGAGTGATATCAGGCCTGTTTATTTTAATTGGTGGGTTGGTGGGTGATTTTGCCCCCTAAATGTTCAGTTTTAGAATATAATCTGCATTTAGTACATAGTGCATGTACTTCTTAGTGCATGGGTTCTTAATTATAACATATACATCTTAAAAGTACAAATTTCCCTTTGACTGTGGGATACTATATTTGGCTATTACATCTTACATAATTGTCACATGCCAACATCATGTCACATGCCAACATCATATGAGATTATTATGCAAAAGTATGGAAAAATAGTTCTATTAATGTTGTTTTTAGTACGAAGATTAACTTAAAATAATACTGTTGAAAGTACTTCTTTGTTGATGCAAAATTTATGTATGATCTGTTAAAATTGTTTTTAGTAAGTTTTTTAAAATCAATTACAGGTGTCCTTTGGAATAAAAGTATTTAATGAAAGGTTTCTCACAATAGTAATCAAGATAATCGACCAATATAATCACACTGTTGTTGTGAAAGGACATTGGTGTCAGCCTACCCATTACAGTAACATCATTGTGGTCAACGTATACAATGAGGCATTGGTTCTCAAACTTTATATGCTGATCACTTGAACATTACTGAAAGTCACTGTAAACCACTTAATGATCTTTGTAATGTTGATTGCACCATTAGCTAACTATTGTAAAGGGCCTTTGTATAGAAGTGCTACATATACAAAAAATTTAATAGTAAATAACATCTTTTGTTCAACAAATCAAATCACACAACTCATATTTTAATATTAGTAGTATTTCCATTCTAATGCAATGGATGAGCCTGTTTTTTTTATATATCAAAGTTCAGGTTAATAGTTGATCAGAATGGAGTTCATGGACCACTGGTGGTTCATATGCAACAGTTTGAGAACTTCTGCAGTGTTGAGACATGACATATCTTAGAACCATATATACATGCATAGCCATGTACCTGTGTACAATTGCAGGAAATGAAAGGCCCTGGGAATTTAGCCCCTGGGTCACAATATGCAAACTGTTGGGATTCTAACCCTGTTAATATAGTTTTGGAGGATATTTTAGAGTGATTAATCCAAGCAAGACATAGTTTCCTGAGGAACCAGTTTTGGAGGATATTTTAGAGTGATTAATCCAGGCAAGACATTTTCCTGAGGAACCAGTTTTGGAGGATATTTTAGAGTGATTAATCCAGGCAAGACATTGGGGGATATTGTATAATTTCATGTGTTTGAAAGTTGAAATATATTCCTCCAGTTAGTCTAGCTGAGTGAATAAAACACAGGGTGAGTAACATCAAATTAAAATTTAAAGCATTGCTGACTTGTGTGAAGAAAATGTTTTCCCTTTGAATAGTATTTGTAGTCCTTTTTGTGCATTTTCCAACTTGTATGGAACAGTAGCAAATCTTGGTCCTGTCTGTAGTTAACCTGGAGATAATTGCCTTTTTTTAATATTATGAAGTGACAGGAATAATTTGTTGGTGTCCCATTTCATCAAAGCAAATTGCTGACAGCACTCCGCTAATTTGAATATATCACTTTCTGTGAGATGCCAGTAAATAAGTTTCCAGTGGTCACATGTGGTCTTTTGTGGCTAAACATGATGCCATTTCACTATTGCTAATTGTATATGACCCTCCTTCCAATTAATAATTCAGTATGTTTCATCTATTTCTAATTCTTACCAATTTGTATCAATGTGGCCTTTCCATAAATCATAAAAGCATATAAATTTAAATGTACAAGAAATCCATTACTTATTGATCCATTTATTTGTAAATAATGAAGTAAAAGTTTAAATTATCAATTACATGTTTTGTAACTGTTTATAGCTGTAAAATTAGCATGCTATTTGGTAACCAGACTGTAATTCTGAGCCTGATAATCATTTGTTTGCTGTTATTCTTATGTTTATTGCAGTTAGTCATTGCTAAAGGAGGACTATGTCTATCTTATAGTAACTATGGAAACAGAGTTTGGGATTAATAATTTGCATAGCTTGCAAAATACTGTTAAGCACAGTATATCTGTGCTGTGCTGGCAGAATTTGAGTTTTTTTCAGTGAAATCATTTGTGGAGATTATATTTGGTACATTAGAAAAAACAATAGATCAATAAATCTGGGAGAGATTAGTTTTGGTACATTAGAAAAAAGTAGATCAATAAGTCAGGGAGAGCTTAGTGTTGGTACTGGTTGTTTTGATCAATACTGCCAACAGTACATGCTAAATCAATAGTAGATCTCATTTAGAAACATTGCCATATTCAGTTTAATTACCACACATAATCATTCTATTTTATAACCCTACATACTGCAGACTTGCCAGGTGTCATATTTTTGCTTCCAAGTGTTCTCTTTTAATATTGATGACACCTGTTTGTACTGCAAACTTACCAGGTGATATCTTTTGTTTTCATGTGGTCTTCTTAATATTGATGACACCTGTTTTTACTGCAGACTTACCAGGTGACATCTTTTGTTTCCATGTGGTCTTTTTAACGTTGATGACACCTGTTTGTACTGCAGGGTTACCAGTTGACATATTTTGCTTCTAAGTGGTCTCTTTTACTGTTGAAGATACCTGTATATGCTGCAGATTGCTTCTAAAAATGCTTCAAATTTTGGGTCCATGTCTGCTTGAGGGAAGTTCTACAGCATACCTGGGACTTTGTATGTATCTATGTGTGGAATGGTTTGTTATGATTGTGACTATTGCATACCTGAGATTGTATATGTATCTATATGTGAAATGGTTTGTTATTGTGATGACTACAGTGTCACAGTTGGTATAGAAAATTTAGAGAATTTGGGATTCACAGTTACAGACCTCAGGGAAAATGCCTTTATATAGAAATTTCTTTTAAACTACTTTGAAGTGTGAATAAATCCAGTTATAGTAGAATTTTGATAAGTGTTAAGGGATTGATTTCTTTCTTTGGGTTGTTTTCTTCTTTAGTTCTTTGTTGTGTTGGGTACCAGGTGAAAAATAAAGATCAATAATAATTGGTTAATCAGAACTGACCAATCATCAGTATTTTATATGGACATTTTGGGGGATTGCAGTATTGATAATGTTTTGTGTGCTTCAGAAAGTCAGATGGTTACATCACCTTGGACTTTCATGGTAGTGAAAATTAAGAATTAAAGGTGTAAAAATAAAATTGCTTGAAGCAGCAAACTTTTATCAGTCATAATAATTAATTTAATATCATATCTAAATGATTTTGTTTGGCATTCCTTTCAATATTTTAAGTTGTCATCACAGAGTTAGGTGCTAGCTCACCTGGCCCTAAGGTTAAGCAAGGTCATGGTATGGCCCTGTATCTGGTGTGTGTTGTCTGTCATACAGCTAGGTGATAGATCACCTGGCCCCAAGGTCAAGCAAGGTCATGGTATGGCCCTGCATCTGGTGTGTATTGTCTGTCATACAGCTAGGTGATAGCTCACCTGGTCCTAAGGTCAAGCAAGGTTATGGTATGGCCCTGCATCTGTTGTGTGTTGTCTGTCATACAACTAGGTGCATCTCAACTGTCCTTAAGGCCAAGCAAACTTATTGTATGGCCATTCATCTGGCGTGTGTCATCCATCATGAGAAGCTTTCAGGTTTATCCAAAATTGTGTTGAATAGCCATCAACTGTGGCCACTGTTACTAACAATAGAACAACTTTAAATGACATCTCAAAAGCCACTTAGCAAAATTAGAACAAATTGGACAAAGCATGCTGGCATGAAGAGCTTTCAGATGTATGGGGATCATGCAGATTAAACAGCTGCCATTATAAATAATGGAAAAATCCTTAAACAGCTTTAATTTTTCTTTGAAGTACAAAACAGAATTGGACCAAATTTAACATAAACAGGCATAGAAGTGGACATCAGAAACCTTGAAAACACCTGAAGTTTCATTTTGACCTTAGAAACCTAAAAAAATGTCTTAGGATTTCACATCAAACTGACAGATCTCCATGCTCTGTGTGCTTACCATAAAGTGTCAGATTTGGTTTATTGAAAATTCCAGTTTTCTGCTATGCACTTTGAAGCATGATTTTGCATGATTTATTATGGAATAACACTTGGGGTGCTAAGATTATCTCACACTAACGTGACATAGTTAATGGATGGCAGTATACCATGGCTTATTCCATTATAAAGCTTGTATTTATTACATATTTCATAGGGAGACGTTGAAATATATCAGTGGAAAGAAAATTATATCACCATAGTGGTGATACCACTTTCATTGTCACAGTGGTGATATCACTTTTTTTCCCATTTGTGAAATATATCTGCTTTTATGTATGTTGTTCAGACCTGTATTTCCATCTTTATGCCTATTTCATTTTTCTTCTGCTCCTTTTACCCCTTCCTCTCTCTCCCTCCACATCAGGATTTACAGATCTTAAAATGTGTTTCCTGTAGACCCTCAAGTGTACATTTATGTGGTCAGTGTGGTGCCATTAAGAATACAAAACAACCCCAAAAATAAAATCTATACAGCAAAAAATAGACTTAAGGTATGAACTCTTTTATAATTAGTTTTCTGCAAGAATCTCAGTGACTGCACTTTCATGACTTATTGGTATGAATCACCCACACAGTATTGTATAACTGCAATACTTTATGAAAAACAGTACATATTTTTTTTAGAAAAATAGCAACCCATGATTAAATAAAGTAATTACATTTTTAAGTAGCAATTTTAACTTGCATCACAATCGTGTTTGAAAATTGCGGATAAATTGGTTGTTGATTAGTGCTGATTGCAAACCAAAATTAAGTGACAATAAAAAATTGGATACACCATCTGCTACTCAACTAGACTGCCAAGGCCACACACAAATTTATGTTAGAATGTAGAAATAAACAAATTGAAGAATGAAAATTCTTACAGATGTTTTGCTCTGAATTCTGTCAAATACAACCACTCTGTGATGTTTCTACGTTACCACACCCAAATATTATCAATTTGCGCAGGAAATGTGTTAACCAATATACAAATCTATTTATTTTCATACAAATTCAGACAATATTCTGAAAAATACACAACTTGATGTATGTACAAGCTAAATTTGTGAAACATTGCTGTTCAAAATCATTGTAAAATTAAGTATCTTCTTTCCATCAATATAATAATGCATCTGTTTATTGCATTTGCATATAATGAGAAATCCCATGCAAATCGATGGTTTTTGCCTTTGAAAATATATTTATAATAAAAAGAAAATCTACGTTTTTTGAGTAGATATATGGAAATATTTCATTTGTGAAGTGTTAACATTTTGTATTGTCAAAATGTGTTTATTTTCACTATCTTTCATAAAAATGTTAGCACAGGTCTCAGTATGAACTAACAAAAAATTCTATCAAGTGGTAACTATTTCAGGAAGATTTTTTTAGAATGTGTTGGCTTGGTTAGCACTAATGTAATGATTCATCAGTTCTAACATTATACACAATTTATAAGTAGCAGTTGTTGATTGTTGATTGTATTTTGAGGTGGAGTGAACTGGATAGCCTGGCTGACCCCCATGACCGTGGATGGGTGGCCAGTTACCTGTTCACGTGCCAGACCCTAGGATTGAACTTGGAACTATTGTGATGCCAAGGAATTCTCTTAATAAATAATAAATTATTTTATGCCACACCATTACAGTGGTAAGGGATTGTAGTTAGACTGACTGTCCATTCAACCGTATATGCATACACCAATAACACCTTGATTACTTTTTACATTTAGGTTACTTTTTAAACTGTGATAGGGCATTTGTGTTCTATGAACACATTTATAGTTACAGAACAAATGTGACATGTACTAGATGAAGATGCCTCTATTTGCATCATTGCAGGTAACCCAAGAACAAGATGACATTATGTCAGAGATGAGTTTTGCCTCCCAGTTTGATGTGGCATCCCAAGATGAACTGGAGGCTGAACTTACTGCTATACTTGGGGAAGATAAGGAGGAGAAAGGGGAGCAAAATATGCCAAGGAAAAGTGAGGGACAAGCATATAGAGAGGATGAAATTACTGCTGCTCTTAATGGTATAAAAATCTATTTTTCTTTCTGTATTTCCTTTAATTCACAAATTACATCTAGAATACCAAACTCCTAGAAAGTTGAAGACTTGCCATTGTCAGACAGTTCAGACTGTCCTGAATTCACCACCTCACTTCAGTCATCTTTAATCTGAATTCTAAATTCAAAATGACCTAGCTCATCCCAAATATTCAACACTTTTTTCTTGCCCACAGCCTCCATCTGTTCATTGTTGCATTTGTCCATGAAATAACATTTGGACAGATTATTTTTTAATTTTTTAAAATGTCAAGGTCTTTATTTTGTTGAAATAAATTATTATCAAATTATTTATACCAAGGTGTCAGGGACCAACTAGAGATGCAAGGCTATAAAGATCAAAAGATCAGGGGCACTGGGGCTGAATATGTGGGGTTTATTTGTTGAATATTGATGGTTAAGGTTTTTGGATGTCTCAGTATTCTGTTTCATTTTGTTGATCCAGCATTTGCAGAAGTTTAACACAGTGGATAACTTGGCATCCATTTGCATGTCTGTCCATAGTCCATTTGTATGGTCACTTTGGCTTTTTTGTGCACATCTGTCCATAGTCGATGTACACATCCAGCAGCCCTTGGTGGCGGAGTAGTCTAAGACACTCCCCTTTACAGCTCACTCACATGTCTCACCTCTGTTCACATGAGTTTGAGTCTTGGTTCTACCAGTGTGGGCATGTGAGAAAGCATGCCATTAGCTTCCTATGAGTTGGTGCATCTTTCTGAGGTCTTTCCAGGTTCGAGGGTCCCCGAGTGGTCTAAAGCGCTCACCATTCCGAATCACTGCCATCTCACCTCCGTATACATGGGTTCGAGTCTCAGGATCGGCTAACGTGGGTACGTGACAAAGGAAGCTTGCCAGTAGCTTCTCGTGGGTTGGTGATTCTTCCCAGGGTTTTCCAGGGTTCTTCCTCCACCAATTATACTAACCGCCATGTATAGCCTATATTGTGCTGAAAAATGGCGTTAAACCGTACAACAACAATCTTCCCAGGTTCTTCCTTCACCAAATATACTGGCCATCATGTATAGCCAATCATGTGCTGAAAAGTGCCATTAAATCCCACAGAAACAAAAACAAACCATCCATACATTTGTCCATACCTTTGATTAATCACATTGTTAATGTCTTTAGCTAACCTGACCAAAGACCAAATGAGTTTATGGAATGGCCCAACACTCATCATCTGTTGTGCATCGTTCATCATTTGTCATCCATCCATCAATCAATATTTGTCTGTGAACACTCTTGAGGCTTTATTTCTGATCAAATTTCTATCCGACTTTGTATGTATGTATTTCAGATGAGTTTAAATGAAGACTGGATATTTTAAGGAGGTGATCTAGAATCTGTTTGATTCAGCTTATTTACACGACATAGGTCATATTTCTAATCAAAATTTGATAAAACTTGGTATGTGAACATATATCATCAAGATCTCAGATAAGTTTGATTGTGAGTGACATCTATGCATAATGATGAGGTGATCTTCCAGTTGATTGGATAAATTGAGTACTCTAGAGGCTGTATTTAAAACCTGGTTTTAATCAGACATGGCTTATAAATTTGTATTATCAGGATCTCAGAAGAGTTTGATAAAAAAAGACACCCATGCATATTAATGAGGTGATCTTGCATTTGATTGACTGAGCAGGTGAACACGTTAGAGACCAAATTTCAGAACAAATTTTGACCAAATTTGATAATAATTCGATAATTTGATTATATTTATAAGATTAGTGTGTAAGCTACTACTGAGTGATCACAATCTTGTAGATGAAGGAAGGAAAAAAGTTGTATGTATGTATGTATTAGAATTTCTTTGCATATTTAATTATGTGCAAAACAAAGATTTTGCTTAAAGAAGAAGATATTTCTTTTAAAAATTATTCCAAGTTTATTAATTTATTTGCAACTGAGTTTCACTGAAAACATGACCACATTTGAAATTCATGAATATTTTGAAGCAAGTTTGATATGTTGGTTGTAATAAAGTTTGACATTTGCTATTATTACTATGTTAAAGTGCCAGAAACATTCGTCTTTTATATGTTATCACATGTATGTTTTTTTTATGACACTTTAAGGCATTTCATATACTCAGCTCTATTACTCACAAATTATTTTAAACATTTATTTTGTATTTTTAGCTTTGAATATAAAAACAAACTAATTAACCCAGTATGCTTTCCATATGAAACACTTTCAAGTTTAATTATTAATTGCAAAGAAACTAATGACCTTAAAACAAATCCTTAGAAATTTGATAGTTGATACAGGTTGATCAGATGGTGGATAGCAAACCCAGAACCTTTTGGTTACAAACCCCAACTGAACTACTGCAGCTCCCATGAGTGTGATTTCAATTATTTTCAAGGTACAAGTCAAAGGGCAGTGCCCCAGGGAGGTGGGTGGGAACATTTAAGGACGGATTTAGTATTCCATCCATGCTGACTGCGCACATTAATTGTCATTATAATGCCATGTAAATATAAATACTTTAATGGTGTGGAAATGAATAGTTTCTAAGTTATCAATCAGAGTCTAATCCCCAGGGACAGGAAGTGATCCAGGAAGCAATGCAGATTATATAAATGACTGGCACTTTGTATGAAGATTATGTGGTCCTTTGTATATAGCCAAGAAAAGAAGATAAATGCCACTAATATTTATGCAGAGAATGTAGTCTTATATATGGCTAAGGAAAGAAGATAAACAGCGTCAACATTAATAGACTGTGTAGCAACTTTGTGCTTCAAGCTTTTCTAACACAACACCCCCCACCCCCACCCCCGTGGCAGTTTTAATACATGTGTGAATTTGCATTCTCATACTGACATATGTCATCTACCCTGACAAGTGATGTCAGGTCTACTTGGGCCTCTTGTTTGATTTGAATTTTCTCCTGCATTTGTTATTTTATTTTATTTTACAGAACTGAATTTGCCAGATGTTCCACGCCACAATGCTGGACCAATGACTCCCAGTCCAAAAACTAAAAGACAACTGGAAGAAACATGATATAAGCAAAATGCATTGGAAGAACATGTTTTAAAAATAATGTTTATGCTCGTGATAAAAGGATGCTGATTCATACTGCATTGCTTAAAAAAAAACAGAAAACCATTCCCGGGTCTTATCTAACGTTTACATGTGCTCCAGCTCTTGTTTTTTTCAGGTTTGTACTGCCAGATAATACTGCCAGATAATATACAGTGCTATAAACAAACAAATGATGTAATGTACTTTGAATTTTTACATTGGGATTATAGTCCACACTTTAACCACTTGAACGCATTGAATGGATTGAACATCATAAATGTACAGAAACTTTTTGTGTGTGTGTGCTTAGAAGACCTGATTATTTGCCTAAACATTTCTTTTAATCAAACAAATATGCCAAATATGGATTCATGGTCAGTTACTTTTGTGAAGAATTAATATTATTTCATTATCTCCTAGCCTAAAGATTAAACTGCTCTGTTAAAGACATCATACTAGTATCTGTTTTCTGATACATGAAAATCAATATAAGTTTTTAATTTTATTTATTTTTACACTTTGGGATGTAATCAGTATGTTTGCAGTTAAGTTTTATTTATATTCAAGGAATGTAACTATTGTTAGCTCACAAATGATTTTATCACTCAGATGATTATAATGAATGAAAATATTTTCTTTCAGAGATAACCAGAAAAATGTGAAAACTTTGTACAGTGCTATAACCTTGAAAATCCATACTTGTCATTTGTAGAATTCCATTTTTCTGGCATTTTCTAAGGCAGAGTGATAAAGTGGCTTTGTTACACAAAGGATGTTCCAATCACAGGGGGTTGGCTGCCCTACAGAGCTGTTTTGTTGACCCAAATTTTCTCTGTTGCAGTTATACAAAAATTTAAATGATTCATGCATAAGGGATTTTCAACTTGTCTGATTCATAGTAATTGTTGTATCACTATATATTCTCATTTGCCTGTCAATAAAAATATGGTTAAGAATCTTTGTATTTTCATGCATTTACATGTCAAACATCTGGTAGTTGCTTTATTGCTCAGAAAAATAACATGCTGATATATTTGCTAAAGTGATTATTTTTCAATAGATCTTCAAATTTGCCTCTCTTGGGAGACAGTTACATTAACTGTTTCAAATCACCTGATTAGGAGAGAATGCAACATTTGAAAAGGATTAATTAAAGCCAACGTACCAGATCAACACAATCACTAGGGAAACTTTAAACTGCATCTGAAAATTTCAAAGTTTTTTTTCTCAATTTTTTGCAAGAATAGGGAACATGTTTTTTTTCTTCTGGTATCAGCATTCACCAAATCCCTCAGGTGTCATGAAAACCTTACCCTTCCGATTCTGCTTCAGTGATCCCCTTAGGATTAAGCAGTTATTGACACCAGCAAAAGCATGTATGATCCCTATATTATGACAAACACTGTAATATAAGGTTGAGCTCTTAATAGGCACACAATCCATTATTACTTGAAATCAGAGAACACAACTATTAACAAGACCACAGTCATAAAGGGTTTGTTAGTTTCAGCTGCATTTTGTCTCAGTCACATCCCAGGTGCAATGTAAATGTTATTTTATCCATTTTAGTTAATATCCCACATATTGTATCACTATGTCCTAATTACACTGAATTACATGGTAGGTAGCACTTGTTTATGGTTTAATCTTATCATGTGTTTTTCTCATGAACAGAAATAGAAGAGTAAATTGTATAGGTTTTAGTGAGAAACTCGGACAAATGGCAATTTGTTTTCCATTGCCAATTCAAGTGATATGTATGCAGAATTTGATCATGGCCCTGTTTCTTGGATCAATGGAATAAGATCATAGTTATCTGTGTTTAATCAAGCAATGACATTCAGTGAGGATTTCTTCAATAATTGGGCACATGTGATACCTGGATAACTATTTTCATCTTAGTGGCAGAGAAAATAATTTGGAGCCAATTATTATTGTATGAAGTGAAAAGCTGCTGATAAATTATGGGCATCTAGATCATGGTTGTACTTTTAGGTGCAAGTTTTGAGAAGCTTGTTTGCGTGAGGTTAAAATTTGGCTGTCCTCGGCTGCCAAGCATCACATTTTTTCTGCCCCTTAATTAAAGTATAACTTCATCAAACTACATCCTTTGAAGGGCGCCAGGTGGCCAAGTGGTCTAAATTACTTGCCTAGACTGATCACTGCCATCTCACTTCTGTCAGTGTGTTATTTGTAGGCTCATACAAAAGTAACAAAGAAAAGAGTGAAGCCAACAAGCTTTGTAAATTTAACAAAATAATTTATTTCTCTAGAAAACAAGGTAAAAATATGAAAATGGACTTATGGTTTGTGAATCTAATCCAAAAATTAATCCTAGAATTTAAAAATATAAGTCCTATCACTAAAAAGTTCTAAATGAATCAAAGTTTGAATCCCGATAAGTTCCAAGATGGAAGGCAATGACGTCTTCTATAATCTGTCCTGTATTGATGTGTCAACAGTTCCTTGTTGAATTTTATGAATCAAGAATAATATTCCGGCTTTAGAATTCGGAATAATTTCCACTAAATGTCTTTGTCCAAGAATTTTTATGAGTACTGGTATTTTCCAGGGAATATAAATTATTAAATCCAAAAAATAGAAGAATTTTAAATCAACTGGCATCAACATTAAAAACACCTTGAGCTCTAAAGGTGTAAATTACTACTGACTGAAAACACTACAAAACATTCTGTTTTAACCTTCAATTTTAGATCACATGGTAGGGTCACGTGGTCACTTAGTTCGAACAACACAGTAAAAAATATGTCAGCATGTAGGCTATTTACAGGTTCGATTGTACTGAACGAATCTTACTATAAGATTCAATAATAAAAAAAATAAAAAAAAGGTTGTTTACAACAGAGCTGACGCAAGCCAAGAATGACCTTGATTACGACCAATGATTTTCACTCTGTATTTACCAATTTCTGAATCAAGGTCAGGAACTAGGTCAGCTAAAAATACAATGTAGCAACACTGTTATTTATTAGAACTGAACTGAATTTTCTGAAAAAAGGTCAAATCCAGTGAATAAAGTTATCATTACAATAACATATAATGAAATAAAAATAAAATAAAAGATTTAAAACTAACACAAGTAATTCAATTACATATATGTAACACCTTGGCAGGTTTGAGCCTTGGTTTCAGCCATTGTGGGTATGTGAGAAAGCTGCCAGTAGCGTCCCATTCATCTTAGCATATGACTACAAGGCAAAGAGTGCCCAATATGCGTAATGTCTCCAAACTGAAACAGGAGACTGTGAAACAGGCATTTGCTGAAGAATTATGCAGCCAGCTAGATACGATTGATATGAACTGATAAAACTGGGCATCCTTCAGGAAATCTGTGCACACAATGTTCATCTAAAACCCTCTGTCCCACCACAAGTAAACATCAAGTTTGGTTTTATGAGAATGATGTTGCCATACAGAGACTTCTGAATGAGAAACATTGGCTACAGAAAGCTTGTTTAGATGGCAACCTTCAGCAACATCAAGAGATCTGTCCAATGTAGACTCAGAGTTTTGCTAGACTCGTAGCTGAACAACAGGACAGATGGGATTCAATCCTATGTGGACAAAAATGACATAAAGAACTTTTATAATGCTTTAAAGGCAACCTATGGGTCACAGTCAGTAGGAACATCTCCAATACTGAATGCTGACAGCACCTCACCGCTCATTAACAAAGAAAAGATACTTCAAAGATGGGCAGAACATGTCAGCACCATCCACGGTCAACATTTATCAATCAGTGAGGAGCCAGTTGATTGAGTGCCCAAAGTTGATCCTCTAAAGCTGATTGAAACTTAGCAACCCACCAACCTGCAGTCAAATAACAAAATATCTTGAGCAGATTGTATACCAGCAAACTTCTACAAGGCCCAAGGCTCGCACATGGCACAAAACCTGATTGAACTTTTCCAGACAAAGTTGACTCACAAAACTATACCTCAGGAGTACAAGGATGCAACCATCAACAACTTGTGCAAGCGGATAGGCAAAAGACAATCTTGCGAAAATCTTTTGTGCATCTCCTTGCTCTCAATAGCTGGCAAAATCTTCCCCAGAATTCTGCTAAAGTGCCTAGTGCATCACATCGATCAAGGGCTCCTGCTTGACAGGCAGCGTGGGTTCAGGAAAGGACTAAGGGCTACGGATATGACAATTGCAGCTCATCAACTCGAGGAGAAATGCCAGAAACATAACTCTAACGTATGCACAACATTCATCAACCTGACAAAAGCTTTTGACAAGTCAGCTGTGGGGACCATTGGAAGATCATGGCAAGATTTAGTTGCCCAGAGAAATTCTTTGAAATTGTTTGGCAATTCCATGATGGCATTGCTCATGTCAAGGACGACAGCGAGTTATCTGAACCATTCTGAGTCACCAATGCAGCGAAGCAAAGCTGTGTTGAGGATCCGACACTCATGAATATGATATTATATTTTATGCTTACTGGTGCCTTCCATAACTAGCACACTAGGATTGACATCAGATACCAGACTTAAGGCAAGTTCTTCAATCTGAGGAGACCACCAGCGGAGAATAAGTTAACAGGAAGTTACTGTTCCTGACCTCCTATTTGCTGATGACTACCCTGAATGCCAAATGAGTCTCACAATCTGTATCAATAAGACTGAGACAATGCATCAACCTGCACCATGAAAGCCTTATGAAGAACATACCACATCAATGACCAAACCCTCCTTGCAGTCGACACGTTCACCTATCTTGGCAGCACACTGTCAGGTGCAGTCCAAATCAATGATGAAACAATGCCAGATTGCTATAGTAAGTGTGGACTTTGGCAGACTATGCACAAATATGTGGGACAGCAGAGGCATCAATCTTAAAACGAAACCGAAAGTCTGCAGAGCCCTTTGTTGCTGACCCTGTTTTGTGATTGTTAAACCTAGATGGTGTACAAATGGCATGCCAAAAAGCTGAACTATTTGTACATGGGTTCCCTGAGGAAACTGATGAGGATAAGACTGCAAGATAGGGTCCATGACACCGAGGTTCTCATATGGGCAGGCATTCCAAGCATCCACATTCTGCTGTTGAAATCGCAGTTGAAATGGGCAGGCCATGTCACCAGGATGTCAGAAGAGGGACTACCAAAGATTTTCAATGAGGAGCTGAAGCTGAATGTGATTTCAGGGTGGTCAGAAGAAATGCTTCAAAGATTCCTCATCCTGCCTCTCTCTTCTCTTGATGACAATGTAGTGAGATGCCACTACCTGGAGCGTGGGTGCATCCATGACGTCTTCTTGTAGTTTGGCAGGCGATATATTGTGTCTGTGATTAGGAGGTCATGTTCAGCATATTGCCTCAGTAAGAAGTAGTTCGTTGATGTTGTATTTGCCAAAGCCATGTTTGTCAATAACACCTGGCCATGTCTGGTAATCCGTGCCAACTTTATCACTGAAATAACCAATTATAATGAGCTTGTCTCTCTTGGCGCAACAACAATAAGAGATTCCAGATCTTCATAAAATTTGTCCTTGATCTCATTTGGGTTGTTCATGGTATGTGCATAGGCGCTGACGATAGTTTCATCTCCGTTACCAGAGAGCGGGAATCTCTCATTTGCATTAGCCTATCATTCATGCCTTTTGGGGTCTGATTAGGTTATGATTTGATGACAAACCCAACACAGCTTCACGTCGCTCTCGTCTACTTCGGCCACTCCAGAAGAAGGTGAGTTGCCCTTCCTCATCTGTGCGAGTTTCACTCGGGACTGTTAACTAGATGTTAAATCAGGCCAGTTCTCTACCGCCTATAGCAGTTCTCTGGTCTATCTGCTGACGTACTACCCATCAGTGTTTCGGGCACCGGTGGTGATCTGCTTCACCTTTGACTTGTTAGATTTTCGACCGCTATCCCCGTCAGTAGTATAGGGGGATACTTTATTGACAATGGGACATCAATGTTTAAATAGTGGGTTTGTACTTGGCGACAAGGGGAATTTAACATGGGGAATATTGGGACAGTATAGCGACAAAAAATATTGTTACTCTTTAGCGACAAGGGGAATTGACGTCACGGTACTGGACACTGGCAACAGTGTTGCAAGTGGCTGATCTCAATTGAGCGGAACAGTGAATACGCGTTACTCTAGGGACAATAGAAACATGTATAGAGACAAATAAAGAAATAGACATAGATTTATGAACATAAATCTATCACACCAAAAATAGACAAAATTTTTTTTAGGCAAGAGAGTAAATCTTTTCGAGTCAATGGAGTGGCCCTGAAAGGGCCTTTGGGTGTCTTCTAATTTCTGTCTTCTCCTCTTCTCCTCCACCAACATCTTATTTTCTGTACTACATTCTTCTTTTTCTTCTCATCTTCTCTTCTTCTTCCATTACCTCTATCTCCTCTTTTTTCATCTTTGCATTCTCTTTTTTTTTCAATCTTAGCATTCCAGGCTCTGATTTGTTCTTCTTCCTCTTTGTCCTCCTTCTCCTCCTTTTCCTGTTTGATTAAGTCTTTCAGTCTTTCCTTGGCCTTCTTCAAATTATTAATTTCCATCTTGAGTCTGTGAAGGCTATAGGCACCATACTCAAATATGATCAAAAAATCCCCACCATACCCAGGTCATCCACTGCATCTTGCAATGTCATCATTTTGTTAAAATGGTTGCTCACCATTTTTTGCTATTCAGTGTTGAATGGCGCGAATGACGAACGCTCCAGTTTATATGTCTCAAGTACGGACGTGAAGGAAAACGTCCCCTTTCACCAACAACCCATATCATCTACCAAACAATTCACAGTGATATGAGTGCTAACCTAAAATAAATTATTATACAAAACAACACACTGATACTAACAAAACCACTATAGTATCTATAAATACATACTGGAGAAGGAAAGCTTTTATGTACAAAACACACCATTCAGTTAAGATAGAGGGCATCGCACGGATCTTCATCTCTACCTAAAGCTTCATCTGACCTCTGGGCCGTAGATTAAGACTCTCTTCAGACAGCTTTGTCTCTCCACATAGATCCTTCGTTTCCAAAGGGCTGTATCAGTCATCTGGGTAATTGCCCATGATGATTTGACATACATGGGATAATCCGGGTGGAACAGTATTGACCATAGGAGGGTAGACGATTCTACGTTAGTCCACATCTTGCGAGGAGAACAGGTGAAGGGAATGAGGTGAAACGCGGTTATTAATGTGGAAGAGCTGCCTGTGATGTCACAGTCCCTATATAGGTGCGCTAGCGTCTGTGCGCAGTGAATCAATGCGACAGAGTTAGAACATGACGGAAAAAAGAAGACGAATTCGGGTGCACCGGCCATGGAGACGAGAAGTGATTGCATAGCAGCGGCTACCAAAGCTAACTCGGTCCTACTTCCAGAAGAGAACGATTTTAATTGGGATTTAGTGATTTTCTCTCTTTTTCACAAGAATTTGTTCCGGTACCAGTACCTTCACCGCCTTCTTCCTTACCACACGTCGAGGATTTTATACAAAGGCAGAAAGAAGAATTGGAGAAATCTTTGCAACAGCAGAAAGAAGCTGAACAAGCCTTTCTCACTCAACAGCAACAGCGAGAAGAAGACGCAAGAAGGAAACGACATGAAGAAGAAGAAGCAGAGAAGAAACAAGGTCTAGGTGGGAAGGAGGACAGTGAAAGTCAAACGATGCCGGTACTCTTAGACATTTTTTGGCAGTGTTAAGGATCTGAAACAAATATATCAGACTTCTTTAATACGACCCAAGAGAAAAAGACCTTCCCGGGCCAAACAGTCCAGTCCTGTCCATACACCTACTACGCCTGAGATACCAACCCTAGTGATTTCTGCCAAATCATCGACAGTAGCAGGTCCAAAAGTAGGTCTTGGCCGTGACAAAGGGATAAGGCAGTTAAAGCTCATTACTTCCCGTTCCTGAGTTTGTTTATTTTTTTTTTATAAAAAAAACAACAAAAAACAAACACCCAATGGTCCTTTTCAGGGCCACTCACCTATTTCAAAAAGAGACTACTCAGTGTTTGCCAAAATCAATGAAATCTCAAAATCGTTTTTTTTTCCCATGATGGACGTGTGTGAGTGCGTGAGTGTAGGTCCTTATGATAAAAATGGTGCGATCGTTTCATCTTGAGTGCAAAAAGTCAAATGTCATGGTCTCCTATAACAAGACCAGAAAGAAAAACGTGGCTCTTGATTTTGATATAGGGGACCATGACGTATAAAATGTCATTTGACTTTTTCCACTGAACATGAAACGATCGCACCAATTCGTGGAGAAAGGAGAAGAAAGTAAAGGCAGAAACGTGGCCTATCGCCTCGCACAGTAGCCAAAGTCTTGGCTCAAATTCATGCCAGCGATTTCGAAGATGACATGAGTGAACCAGAATCCAGACCGTGAGAGTCTACGTCAAACCAAAGTCCACCACCAGTAACCCATGAAAAGTACTACCACATTCAAGAGATTGATAAACGATTCTCCAGAAAATTTAGAACCACGGCCTACACGTACATGGTGAAGTTTAAAGATTTCAAGTCCGACGTTCCGCTGGAGAAAACAGAAGAGTATGGGATTCTTTGTTAGCCACACTGAAACGACAATGTAAAGCCAAAGAAGACGGTAGCTTGACACTCTCCATTTATCACGACAGTCTGAAGTCCTCTTTTGGATCGAGTTTAGCAGGCCAGCAGAATTGACACCTTCCAAAGTCATCGACAAGATTCAACACGTGCAGCAGTCCAACGACAAGTTTCACATTATCGATGGAAAAGCTACACTGTACATGGCCCACGTTTCTCTTCCCAATGGGACCGGACGGAAAAAGGTGTTATTTGCGGACGACCTTTGCAGCACCAAAAAGAGCCTCGTCCGAATTAACAACCCTCAAGACAAGATGTGTTTAGCCAGGGCCATTGTGGTGGGACGAACGTATGCCGACAAGAACAACACGGTAGAATGGAAAAGAGCCTGGAAAAATATTCAACGATAGGACCGAGCCAAACAACAAGCAGAAGCAGAACTCCTGTTACAGCAAGCTGGCCTATCTAAAGAGACACCCTGTGGCATTCCTGAAATGCAAAATTTCCAAGACGTCTTGGCTCCGCGCTACACCTTGAAAGTGCATCCTCAAGAAGTGTTCGGTCCTCAGTTGTTTTGAGGCAAAAACTTTAAAGACGGAAAATACATTCACGTCTATAATCACGGTGAACATTTCGATGCGATTACCAGCACCATCGCATTCCTGGGATACGGTTATTATTGTGAGAAATGTGACTAATGGTTATAACAATCGAGAGTAACACAGTCATTGTGGATCGAAATGTGTGAGATGTTTGGCCTCTAAACCCTGTCTTGACGAAGGACAGGAACGAGTGCATTGCCCTGCTTGTCAGCGCACTATTGTCAACCCTACCTGTTACCAACAACATCAGAAGACGCAAGGTTCACAGCTGAAAAGTGCTTGTCAACTGCTGAGATTGTGTCCACTTGTGGACAAGTGATAGGTAGCAATAATGCCAAGACTCAAATATGTTCAGGAAAGAAACGATGTCACATTTGTCACCAAATCGTGGACTTGGAACACGAATGCTACATTCAAAAATACCAACCGTAACAGGAGGAAGAAGAAGATGACCACAAGAAGAAAGGCAATTTCATCTTTTTGTGATGGCTCACAATTTCTCGGGATACGATGGACAGTTTCTTATGAAATACTATACGGAACAAAGCACAGTACGTCCTAAAGTCACATTGAACGGAGCCAAAATCATTTCCATGCAAGTGGGACAAGTGCAGTTTAAAGATTCGATGAGTTACTTGGCCATGCCATTGAACCGAATGCCTAAATTGTTTGGAATGACAGAAATGGCCAAAGGCTATTTTCAGCACTTTTTCAATACCGAAGCCAATCAACACACCGTTCTACCCCATTTGCCTGATGCTTACAACTACGACCCGACAACATGCGCACCGAACAACGAGAAACTCTCTACGTTTAGTACCACACTCACGCCTCGGACCCCTTCGACTTTCAGGAAGAAATGTTGAAGTATTGTCCATCCGACGTGGACATTTTACGGCATTGCTGTGGAAAATTTCAAGAATTGTTCATGGAGCATGGAGTGATCGATCCTTTGAAAGAAACCTGCACCATCACCAAAGCGTGTTCCTTAGTGTACCGCAAACGATTCATGCCCGATAACACCCTGGCTGTCATCCGCCCTCAAACCACGAATTTTGTCAAACGTCAATACTCGATCAAAGTCTTACACTGACTTCATTACTTGTGTGACAATGAATACAAATGGATCCAACATGCCCGAAACGGAGGTGAAAAGACTATCGGAACGTATTCGGTGGATGGTTGGAACTTTGAAAACCCCAAGATTGTGTACGAGTTTAACGGTTGCTTATTTCACGGATGTCCCATCTGTTATCCTCAACGTGACACTAAAAATCAGTTTTTACAACGTACAATGGAAGACTTGTACGAGGCCACTTGTCAGCGGCGCTTGAAGTTAGCACAGCAAGGATACTAAGTGGTGGAAATGTGGGAACACAAGTATGATCACCGTTTGAAAACCGATCCCTAGTTTAAACGTATCGTGGAAAATTACAAGCTGGTGGACCCTGTGAAGTCGCGGGATAGTTTGTATGGAGGACGAACGAATGCCACCTGTCTGCTGTACCACACCGACGAGGAGAAAGGAGAAGAAATCAAATTCTTGGACATGTGTTCGTTGTAACCTTACGTGTGCAAATATTGTCACATTCCTACAGGTCACCCACTATTGCTGCGGAAAACATCGACCTGGACAACATTCGAAAATACGAAACGGAAGGATTGTTTAGCGATATAGGAAAAAAACGTGGTCACATTTTTTGACAAAGCGACAGTCAAAGAGTTCTTCAAAAAAAACTGGTTACAAATCCTTCGACCTAGTCCAAAAAGAAGATAAAAGTGTGTGTGCCAAGTCATCGACGTCAGTATATTTTGTATCTGCCCCGGAACAAACAAAGATGCCACCCCCAGAAACCATCTCTCTTCTGCCCCCAAAGGAAAGAAAAGGAAAGGACTTCCTCCTCGTTTAGCCAAACATTGGGATGTGTTGTCCGACCTGTCCAAAGCCCCTCCACCCATGCGAAAACAACGCAATCAAACCGCCTCCAAAGACGTCATCGCTACCGTGTGCGAATGTTGTCTGAATGTCTTGAAAGGAACGATACCTTTGTCTCAGCATCAGAAAGAATGCTTAGCCAAGCATCGACACGTTCTTCGCCAAATGGTCCAAAAGAAAATACCCATCCGTCAAAAGAAAAATATGTTGGTACAACGCGGAGGATTTCTGAGCAAGCAAATCCATTATTCACCATCTATACTGTGAAAATTCCGCCAGGCTATTATTTTAGCGGTCAACATCTGGTGAACACAACTGATTCCAGGTTTGAAGAAGTGTTTGGCAAAGCCCTGACTAAACAGAACAAAACAGAACAAAACTGTCACCCTCGAGTACCATAAAGTGGCTCGTCGCCTACTGATGAAATTTAAGGATATCCAAACGTTGTCCATCAGTTTTAACCGTAGTTGGTTCGAAATTTTCGGTGGAGACACAAACATGGCACCGAATTTCAACCCGAAGGTCAACAGCAATACGGAATTTTACAAGTATTTTCGTTACCCAGTGGAACTGAGCGAAGGATTGAATTTGATCTTTGTGTACTCTGATGTGGTGGAGTACAATGTGGTGTGATATACCTCCGCACCGTTACTGCGTGTCATTCCTTTCAAAGTGGAATCTGCCACGAACATTGACGTGGAAGGTGGAAACACCTATCATGTTCACCGTGAATTTGTACATCCTCACTATTTACCCGTCAATGCGTCGTACTTCGACAGTGTCAAAATTACTCTAAAAATAGATCTGGGACAAAATATTTCATTCAATAACCGGAAAGTCACAGTGAAACTCCATTTTCGAAAACGATTCTCTAATGATTTGAAGTCATGTATCCAGTGTACCGAAGAGTCGCTCGAAAGCGAGGACATGGTTTAGGAGATATGCTGAAATCGGCGTTTCGTTCAGTGGCCCCCGTCTTGAAACCGATGGTGACACGAGGACTGCACGCCTTGTAAGATGCCGCTTTGACGCAAGGCAAAGAATTTCTCCAAAATGTCATCATCGACAAACAAAACCCCAAAGAAGCTTTCTTGAGAGCAGACAAACATGTCTTCTTCAAACTGGCAAAGACATTTTGGACCGACGAGAAACTCCTATAAATGCCCTGGACGCTACCGAGTCGGGCATTCCTGTTTATCTGACGCCAGAGCAAGGACAAGGCAGAAAGAGACGACGAAGACACCCCTCCAGAGGCCTTCACACTCCCAGAGCCAGAAAGACCAAGAAAGCAAGAACCTTCCGATAATTAGACGTTTTTGATTATTAAAAAATAGATAGAAAAAATGATAAGTCTTGCGGATGTTCCAAGTCAGAACTGGACCTGTTTGCCATGCCACCCACTATGATGACGATGCAAAAATCCCAATGAGTAGAGTTTCATCCCATCTCCACTTTGACAGCCTCATCTCCTATCGAATTTGAAATCAAAGGGCAGCCCGAAGATTACATCGATCTGAATAGCAGTTACTTGTATTTGAAAGTCAAAGTGTTAGAACCGGACAAAGCAAAACAAAAAGGATATCTGGGAACTTTATTACCTTTAGAAAAACATTTCGTATACTGCTTCTTGGAATCCTGTCGTGTGCGCTAAAGATTAACTGTTTCATCGCAAACCTAACGACCATCAAGCTTATGTCATCAACACGGACGACAGCCATCTCCCAGGAACCCACTGGGTAGCCGTCTACTTTCCCCACGATGATTGTATGGAGTATTTTGATTCGTATGGATTACCGCCTTTGGAAGATTACATCATCGACTTTATGAGAAGAAATGCCAAGACGACTAGCTTCAATAATGTGAAATTATAAGGCACAGATTCCATGGTGTGTGGACAGTATTGTATTTCTTCATCAACGCCGTCTTGGATATTCGTTAAACATTTAATGACTTATTTTAATAGTAACTCTTCTAGAAACGATGAAAAAGTAGGTCGATGGTTTTGTGACCATTATGGATATCTCTTGTCTTTAGCTAGGAAAAGAAGTGTACATCAATGGCCAAATGGCTTCCATCAGTGGAAGTCTAACTCGACTTCACAACGTTGTCAACCTTGTCAAAAATGTGTTATTTGATATTATATGAAGTGATGTTATATTATGTGTTGGTTGTTTGTTGGTTGAATAAAAATGTTTTCTTTTGAAAAAAGTGTTGGTGGTTTGTTTTCAGAAAGTTTTGTTTTCACTATCTATGCCCTTTGACTTCTCTCTCTGTCCCTCACCATGAGATAAGCTATAGCGTTCCTACCCCAATAAATCGTAGGGATATTTTCTATCGCGTCCGCGCTTGAGCCCTATAAAGCGGGACGGTCTCCAGTCTGACCATCCATTGTTGACTCGTTCACCTACGAAGGTGTGTTCAAGACTAACAAAGCTGAACGAAGCCCACGTGAATTTACATCGTGTCAGGCAAAACCTGATACCCAAGCCTGATGAGATTGAAAACGTCAGGATGTCAAAAGTGGCCCAAGACCTGATAGAAGAGGTGTTTAAAGACGAAATCAAAACGGAGCAAGAAGAATGGACTGAGAAGTATAGACTTTAGAATAGCAGAGAGAACAGCAGCAACAGCAGGAGCCAGGCAGAGGTTTTGTGGACTGCCGTGTGGACACGAAGGAGTTCTCCTTCTACTTTCGCAGAAGCAGACCTTATCCTGTGGGCTACCTCCAAACAATCTATAAAAGAGATGCTAGTCAAATTGCCAAAATATTTGTCTGTCTTTGTGTGTTTGTCTGTAGGTTAGAAAATAGAAAAGTGCCTATAAACACTTCGTTTCCCTGACTTGTAAGATAGTCACTGTGTTTTTATATGTAGGAGTGGTATTGAAATGTGAGTAGTATATGGGGGCGATATACGGACAATGGGAATTAACATTACAGACCCCCCCCGGGGGATATACGGACAAGATTTATACGGACAAATGGCACACCCTGGGGTACTATACGGACAATGGGAATTTTGTATAGGGACAATAGGAATGGAACAGGTGGGATGACGTCATGGTACTGGTCACTTGCAACAATGTGGCAAGTGGCTGACCTGAATGCGCGCAGCTACTCTAGGTAGGGACAAATACAATAGAGACAGAGACAGACATATACTAATACAAGCCCGAGATTTATATATAAAGCATTACCTAGACCTGAAATTATGTTGGCGGTGTTCATAAATTTGCATAACTGTAATGGTGCTATAAATAGCTATAATCAAGGAAAAGACCAATGCCAAAACGATGTGACTAAAAGTAATGCTAAAGTTACTAAATTGTCCCAGAATTTAACGGAGACTAAACATATCCCTGAACATTAGGTTACATTGGTTTAGACTAAAATGGATAAACCTAGTAACTATTTATAGTCTCAACTTGTGTGACGATCGTGAAAAACACTCATGTATCTATTTATAGCTACAACTTGTGTAAATTCCCATTGGAAAAACCCAAGTCTACATTTATAGCCTCAAAATTTCTAGTTTCAGTGACGTTACTGAACTGGCTGACCTGAATACGCGATACTGTAGGTAGGTAGGTAGGTGAAATGAATTTGATATGGATAAAGGGAGTTTTATAGGGACAAAGACCAATACACACAAAAGAAAGGGAGAAAGAAAAAAAACCAACATCTACTATCCATACAAACGGACGAGAATGCATAAAACACACACATATATACTATCCACACAAACGAATGAGAATGCATAAAACACACCATACCTACTATCCACACAAACGGACGAGAATGCATAAACACACACATATATACTATCCACACAAACGAATGAGAATGCATAAAACACACCATACCTACTATCCACACAAACGGACGAGAATGCATAAAACACACACACTCTACTATCCACACAGACGGGAAGAGAAGAAAAAACACACCACTTATACTATCCACACAAACGTACGCGAATGCATAAAACACACCACTTATACTATCCACACAGAGGAACGAGAACGCATAAAACACACAGTATACTATCGACACAGACGGGAAGAGAAGAAAAAACACTATACCTACTATTCACACAAACGGACGCGAACGCATACAATAAACCACTTATACTATTCACACAAACGGACGAGAACGCATAAAACACACACACTCTACTATCCACACAGACGGGAAGAGAAGAAGAAACACACCATACCTACTATCCACACAAACGGACGCGAACGCATGAAACACACCATACCTACTATCCACACAAACGGACGAGAATGCATAAAACACACCACTTATACTATTAACACAAACGAACGAGAACGCCTAAAACACACGCACTACACTATCCACACAGACGGGAAGAGAAGAATAAACACACCATACCTACTATCCACACAAACGGACGCAAACGCATGAAACACACCATACCTACTATCCACACAAACGGACGCGAACGCATAAAACACACACATATATACTATCCACACAAACGGACGCGAATGCATAAAACACACCATACCTACTATCCACACAAACGGACGCGAACGCATAAAACGTACACACTATACTATCCACACAAACGAACGCGAATGCATAAAGCATACACATATATACTATCCACACAAACGGGAAGAGAAGAAAAAACACACCATACTTACTATCCACACAAACGAACGCGAACGGAAAACACACACACATCAGTAAACGAGTAAGTGGTATAGTCACACTGCTCTACATTCACACAAATTGCAAATTGAATAGTCTCTCTTTTCTAGAGATCTGGTTAGCCCTGAGAAGGGCTGGTTTTTTTTCTTGAACTTCAATTCACCTGGTTAATGCTGGCACCTCCCAGGGCGGGCACCACACACGTATCTACAACTCGAATCTTGCTCCCAATTCAGTGTTGCTCTAGGGAGTGCAGAGGGAGCTTGAGTTGCTTCACTATCCCAATCTTCCGTCTCTGGGATAGCGAAGACTTCCCTCCTACTCCTATACCACAACCGTGGATGATGAAGTTGTGGTGCTGGTAGTGGTTGTGGTGCTGGTTGTCGTGCTGGTACTGGTTGTGGAGGCGTCCTCACCTCAGGTTTCACCTCACACACAGGAGATGAAGCAGAATCTCTTCCTCCTTCTCTTTCTTCTTTTTCCTCTTCTCTTCCTCCCCTTTTATTCTGGCTTCCTCTTGTATTGCCTCCATAGCCAGCTCATCTAAAAGGTGCCTGGCATATTCCAGGTGCATTTGGAGTTCTAAAAGCTTAGCAAATCTGCTACTCATCTTCAGTGTTGATACGTCAACGATGGGTAGCCAGACTGACGATCGCTTCGCTTTATATACTTGAAGCACGGACGTGAAAGTAAACATTCCCTGACACCAAAACTTACCATCACATCAATCGCGCGGACCTAAAAGAAACACTCACGTTGACTTTTTTTACTTACAAACACAGACATGCACGATTCGACAAGACAGAGAAACGATGTGTGGATTTTTTTTACTGACAAAAGAAACGAAGTGCTTATAGACACACTTCTGCTTTTTAAAAACAGAACATAAGCACACAATTTTTGGGCAATTTGAATTAATATGTCTTTTCGAGAGTATCGTGGGTAGCCCTGAAAAAGGCTGTTTTTGTTGACGGGGAGTGATGACAATCTTTTTTTTTACTGTCTAAGATTGCGTCCCCGTCTGGCGGCAGGCTTTCCTATATGATATGGCCTGCTTCTGCGGAAAGAGAAGGAGAACTCTTTGGTGTCTACTCGACAGTCAACAAAACCTCTGTCTGGTTCTTGCTGCTGCAGCTGTTGTGCTGCAGCTGTTGTTGTTGCTGTTCTCTCTGCTTCTTAAGTCTGTACTTCTCTGTCCATTCTTCTTGTTCTTTCTTGATTTCCTCTCTGAAGACCTCTTCTATCAGTTCTTTGGCTATTGATAACATCCTGAGATTCTTTTTCTCTTCAGGCTTTGGTATCAGGTTTAGCTTGACACGATGTAAATTCACGTAAGCTTCGTTCATCTTGGCTAGTCTGGAAGGCATCTTCATAGGTTGACGAGTCAACAGTGGATGGCCAGACTTGCTTCAGAAAATTATAGTCGCCTTCGCAAACTAAGTGCCTTTGCGACTTTTTAATTCGCGATGTCGGGATATTTTATTGGTCGGGGCTGTAGGAATGGTGCCGCTACAGCCCCGCTTTAATGCGCGAGGTCGCGCTTTTCATTTGTCTGGCCGAGGAAAATGAGGAAAAGCACCCCAGGAAAGGCCGCAAACGCTCAGCAATGGACGTCGTCCACTCCCAAAACGCCAGTCCGCACTTATTGGTCAAATTCAGTCCAGTTGTACTAGTGGACAATCCCTATTACCAATAGTGTGTAAGCCACCTGTGCAATTGGCCGAATTTGTTTTTAGTTGTAACAATTTTCATATTTCCTATCTGTCAAATTAAATCAAGTACAATAGTTTACATGTATGATTTCCCTAATAAAGTTTTATCTATGTGTCTCTGCGACAATAAGAATTTTTACGTCAATATCAGGTATCGGATAAATAGTTTGTAATTTTGAACGGTCACCAAGGATCAAATTAGGATGCATAGTCTGATCGAGTCGGGATTCCAAGCCAAAAACGGACTCCCTTTAATCTAATAGGCAATTTGCGCCCTTAAAAGGGCTGTTATGGCATTTCATTTGAAGGTGCCACGGCTGGTTTCCATGTCTCTATTTTCTTCCGCCGTCCGTGAGTCCTTTCTTGTTTGTGCGGGAAATGCCTGGTACCCTTGCACTTCGCACAAGTATTTAGCAGCGTCCACAAGTTTGTTCATCGGATAGTAGTGAAAGGCTTTTCTATACCATTGTGGGAGGATTCTCACACCAAATTGCCACTGTGTCGATCGGGGTCTTGGTGTGCCGAGCGATCTCCATGCTAAGTATTTAACCGCTCTGATAAAGTTGTCTGCTTTCTTCTTGTTATCTAGCGGTGCTTCTATTTCCATGGATTGGAACACTTCTCTATTTTGTCTGTGGGTTCTGTATCTTCGTTAGTACAGTTTTCTTTGTCCGAAGATAGTTCTGGTTCTGCTTCTATTGTTGTGCGAGTGGGGGGGGGGGACCACGTGCTACCTTCTGCCATGTTGTTTTCTTTGGAGTATGGGCTACTTTGCTCACATAAGTCTCTTTTTCTTTTGTCTGTTTTTCCGGAACGTGGTCCGGTGCCTGGGCAGTTTCGACTATCAGCTGGGCTTCTTTAATCTCGGTGTTTGGCTGAGTCTGCTGCTGGGGTTTGTTTTCTTCATGGATCGTTGCTGGCGGTAAACTCTTAGACTGGGTCTGCTGCTCTGGCTCCCTCTGTCGGTGTTTATTTTTCCCGCTGCTTCGATTCCTAGCCCTTTTCTTTGTTACTGTTTCTTCTTCTATGTTTTCCCAGATTAAGAGCAACGTGGTTCTTTTCGCTTGTGCTCTTAAACTCCATCCTGTTGCTAGATTAAGGCTTAAGCCTTTAATCACATTCAGTGCCTGGACGGGAATTATTAGTTCCATCGCTAGCGCTGTTAGTTCGTCTTGACTGCTGCTCTGTTCGCTGCCGACTATGAAATGAATGGCCAGACTGGAGACCAACCCGCTTTATATGGTTCAAACGCGGACGCGATAGAAAACATCCCTACTAGGGTGTTTTGTTGAGTTGAAACGTTATGATAGCGAATGTCATGGTGAGGGATAGAGAGAAAGTCACAGAGCATATATTCACAGTCTTTTTGAAAACAAACGACAGACACATGTTTTCAAAACAGAACAAATTTATTCAACAAACAATGAACCACTAACAATTAACAATAACATCAAACAAACTATTTTTGACAAGGTTGACAACGTTGTGAAATCATGCGAGATGATGTGAGATTGTATCGTGTCGTCTGGGCATTTCTTCTCATAAAGTCAATGATGTCGTCTTCCAAAGGGGGTAATCCATAAGAATCAAAATACTCCACACAATCCTCTTGTTGTTTTTTTCCACAGGTAATGATAAGTCATCAATTCAATTCTGACTTTTTGTTCGAAAATCTCTGTGAAGTAATCGTCTCTTCGCTTCGTCTTCGTACTCTGAGCCAAGAGAGGTTCGATGCGATAGATCTCTTTAACAGTCTATGGTGGGCAAGAATGATTACGCAAGCCTTTATACCACTCATGCAACACTGCTTCTTCCGAGATGAGACCCCAAGCGTTCTCCAGATACTCGTCCAATTTTTCTTCTTGAATCATCATCAAACATTTATCGTGTTGAATTTGACTTGGATGATCGTTTTGACATCCATAGCAATCTTTCTTGGTCAATTCCGTAATTTTATCTGCCAGGTGTTTGGCAAAGCACGACACTAAATATTGTTCTTGTTCTGGCCATTTGGACGTGACCACTACGTCCTCTTCGTCTTGGTGTTGGGGTTCTGCTTTCACGGTATCCTCCCATTCCATTTCCAAAGATTCTCTACCGTTCAGTGAGGGATAAGAGTCTTCCATTGTTTCTAATAGTCTAGAATGACTTCTCTCAAACTGTTGATTTCTATCGTATTATCGAATTCGGCATACAGGATAACGTTGACCGTCTCGGCGAGAAATCTGCAAACTGAAGTTACACACGCAGTTGACCAGATTTTATAGGGTGGAAATGTCCCTCGTCGCTGCCTTGGTATGGACTGAAATCAAAGGCCCACAAAGTGTAACCTCCTACATAATTTTCGTACGAAATACTGTGACTGGTGTTGGTTCCTAGTTGTCCGGTAGCTTCGTACAGGGACAAGTACGATCTCAAGTAATTCTTCTGGGCAAAGTTAGGTTCGAAGGGTCTAGTACACAAGGTCTTGCTGTCGCGACTGACTTCGATCTTGGACACTCTGTAGTGCTTAAAGTGGAAAGGATTTTGATCGTGGGCTCCGTTGAGGGCTGCATTACTGACGATGCCAACGATTAAACGTTTGGGTAACTGTCCTTAGAACAGATGATCGTCGATCTTGGATCGGAGCCCAGCAGCAATAGTGAACGTTTTCACTTCTTCGCGTCGTATCGGATACTTGGCGGTCGTGCTGCTCAATGTGTGACTGATGTCGTTTCCCGCTTTAGGTAACACTTCTACGCGGCGCACGTTAAGTTTGGCTTCTTGGATGATGGTTTTGTACTCGTTGGCGTAAGGCATCAAATGGAAAGTGACACTGCTGAGATTGAGTCTCAGGCGAATATCCACTCCCTTGAGCAAATACTTGTCTTGCAACCACATGTCCAAATGCAAACGATCCATCAATTCTAAACTACGACCTTGCAGAATTTTCTTCCGACGGTCGTTAAAGCCCACATTGTGAGGATTGTCATCGGCTGTCAGGGCTGTGTCGTTAAACTTGTCCTCGCCTGCGGTGTCAGGTTTCCATACCACGCAAGCATCCAGATGAGTGTTCTTTGCCTCTTTTCCGTACGTCAAGAGATTTTCTAGGTACGCTCGGTAAGGGTAAGTATCCATGCTACTGCTGACCAGATTGTTATTCAAGTACAAAACCACTTCGCTGAACAAGGAATGCATGAAATTGTTGACGGGAGCTACTCTGGCATCGGCTCCCGGATTGGTGTTGTCCGTTTTGATCACTTTCAGTTTCAGATTCAAGTAACTGCTATTCAGATCGATGTAATCTTTCGGGTTGTCCTTTGATTTCAAACTCGATGGGAGCTGAATCCGTCAAAGAGGAGACGGGATGAAATTCGACCCATTGCATCGTCATCATGGTGGGTGGCATGGCAAACAAATCCAGTTCCGACTTGGAACAGATGCAAGACTCTCGGTGCATCATTTTCTATTTTGTTTTAATAATCAAAAACGTCTAACTCTCGGACGGTATTTCTTTTCGTAGTCTTTCTAGCTCTAAGGGT
Source organism: Megalonaias nervosa (assembly GCA_016617855.1). Lineage (NCBI taxonomy): Eukaryota > Metazoa > Mollusca > Bivalvia > Unionida > Unionidae > Megalonaias > Megalonaias nervosa. Next base: position 29,650 of record JAECUM010022211.1, on the reverse strand, counting down.
GTGAACTCATCTGAAGGGGTGTTTTCGTCGTCTTTTTCTGCCTTGTCCTTGCTCTGGCGTCAGGGAAGCAGGAATGTCTGACTCGGCATCGTCCGGGACATTTATAGGAGTTTCTTGTCGCCCCAAACTGTCTTTGCCCGTTTCAAGCAAGACATTTTTGCCTGCTCTCAAGAAAGCTTCTTTAGGATTTTGTTTGTCAATGATGACATTTTGGAGAAATTCTTTGCCTTGAGTCAACGCGGCATCTTTCAAAGCATGCAATCCCCGTGTCACCATTGGTTTCAATACGGGAGCCACCGAACGAAAGGCTGATTTTAGCATATCTCCTAAACCATGTCCTCGCTGTCGAGCGACTCCTTGGTACACAGGATACATGACTGACTAAGGGTTAAAGTAATCGTTTTTGAAAATGGAATTTCACTGTGACTTTCCCTTTGGTGAATGAAATATTTTGTCCCAGATCTCCTTTTATAGTAATGTTGACAGTGTCGAAATACGACTTACTGACGAACAAATAGTGAGGATGTACATATTCGCGGTGAACGTGATAGGTGTTTCCACCTTCATCGTCAGCATTCGTGGCAGAATCCACTTTGAAAGGAATGACACGCAGTAACGGTACGGATGTGTGTCCCACCACGTTGTACTCCGCCAAATCGGAGTACACAAAGATCAAATTCAGTCCTTGGTTCGTTTCTACAGGGAATCTAAAATATTTCGCAAAATCTGAGTTACCGGTCACGGTTGGTATTTTGTTTCTAATCTTGATCAACTTGGAGTCTCCACCCAAAATGTCATACAATTCAGGACAAAATGTAATGGCCAATACTTTGTCCTCTGAAAATTTCATCATTAGGCGACGAGCTATTTTGTGGTATTCGATCGTGACACTTTTTCTGGCTTTCTCCAAGACCTGTCAACAATGGCGTTCACCAAATGTTGACCACTAAAATAATAGCCTGGGGAAATTTTCAACCGATAAGTGGTCCGTTTAGTTTTGTGGTCTTGTGATTTCATAGAGTCACCTACGCCGCTGCGTTCATCCAAGTGTTGTTGCACTTGCTCGTCAGTAAAAGTGTTTTCATTTTCAACGATGTTTTTGATTTGTGTAGGGTGAATCATTTCCACTAAAGCCACTTCCCAATGGGCTTTGTGATCCAATTGGATGGCCGTGTAACAGCATAAGGTGTTATTGGGAAACACCTCCATGGAACTGTCACTGGGTAATGTTAAGTAAAATTGATTGTTCATAATTCCACAGTTCTGATGTCTGAGGAGTCGCTGGAAGTCAGAGGAGTGTCTAAAAGAGGATGGTTAGGGTGACTGTTGGAAGGGGGACTAACGTTGGACGCAAGACTCCCGTTGTTGTTCCCGTTAGAAGAATATTTCAGAGACGGATTGGGAAGAAGGTAACCAATGCAACTGCTGAGTAAAATGGTCCACAATTGTTTGTTTCCTTGTTGCGAACTCAAATTGGCAATTGCAGTACCGATGACACAATACACCACAAAGATTTGGCAGAAAAAAAAAACGATTTGCCTTTTAGGCACACGTTCTCCACACCACAGCCACAAGATTTACTTTTGTAGATCTTGCAGAGTAGAACTGGGGGAAGGAGTGGTTACTGCGGAAGCTGAGACTGTGTTGAAGGGCATGATGGTCACTTCTTTTTATAGTCGATGATTTGTGAAGCGTCGATCCAAGAGTCAAAACTGGGAGGATATCCTTTCCAATGTACTTTGACTTCTATGACACGTCGTTTTCCCACTGTTCGGGTTCTTCGATCGAGAATGCTTTCGATCTCGTACACGTCGTCTTCTTTTTTGATCACACGTTGTAACTCGGGCAAGTAAAACGTTCCTTTTAACACTTCCCCATTCATGTCTTCCAACACTTTAACACTTCCCCGTTCATGTCACCCAGTCTCCTGCTACCAACACTCCACCTTTCTTGAGGACAGTTACTGTTGGGGACGTACCAAACAGGCGCTCGAAGACGGTCACTTCGTTGTCGGTAGTCACTTCTTGGGGGGCACATCTGATGCTCCGATGGTAAGATTGGTTGTACGATTGGACGAGGTGTGGCAAGACGTCGATGTACTTGAGAGTGTGTTGATGCGTAAAATATTTCCACATGAGTTCTTTCAAGGTGCGTTGAAAACTTTCCACGATGCTGGATTTGGTTTCGGGATTCTCGGTGGTGAAAAAATGAATGTCACGTTTCTTCAATTCTTTTTGGAAAGCTTGATTCAGAAATTCGGTGCCTTTGTCGGTTTGCCATCGAAGAGGGTGACGCCCGCTTTGTTTCAACACCAGTTTGAGGGCTCGCACTAACTCACTGATCGATTTGGAAGTCAATGTTACGACCCAAGCAAATTTGGAAAAGACGTCGATGACACAAACAAATATTTGTAACCACAATTGTAGGTGGCCAGATGAGAGACATCGGCTAAATCGGCTTGCCAGTGATGATCGATGCCCTCCACTCGGGTGCAACTTCAGGAAAATTTTCGTCGAATGGGTTTGTGTAAGGTGTACGTGGCTTGTTCTTGTAACCAGCGTTGCATTTGAGGTAAACGAATACTTATCAATCGAGTTTTAGCAGCATGATACAATTTCTGAACTCCTCCGTAACCTGCAAGATGGGATGGATGATAGTAAATGCTGGCTAACACCTTCTCCATTTTTTTAAATAAGTGATCCACTCTTCGCTGATGGTACTCTGAAGTGGTTTCGAAACGGCTTTATGTGTTCGATGTGCCACAGGAGTAGAAGTCGAAGATAGTTTTAGTGGTAGTGGCGGTAGTGGTGGTGGCAATAGAATGGCTTTGGTCTTCTTTTCTTTTTTTACTTCTTCTTTCCCTTCTTTCTTTTTCACTTCTGTCGAAGGTGGAGTGGACATCATCTTTTTAACCCAAGCTTTAAGTTCTTCTGGTTGTCGTGTAGGGGAAGGGGTCAACAAGGACGCTGCAATCTTACTAGGGATGGGAGCTGCTGACGGTGCTTGAAAGACTTCTCTTGCCTCTTCTTCCTCAGGCAACCGTGGGGCTGCATCTGTCTTGACCGCTGGGGGTGGTAGTGGTGGTGGTGGTGGTGAACATTTCATCAAGGACTTAAAATCTTTCAGAGCGGGTAGAGCTGTTTCGTCTAAAGCTTTCTGGTGAAAGAGTTGCAGAAGCTGCAACAATTGACCGTACCGTTGCGATTTTTCCATTTCTGACAAATCGCTGCGATCCATCAATGATTGCAATTCGTAACTGGGACATCTCGTTCAAATGAGGATTGAGAGGTAAATGCGGGGTTCGTTGTTCTTGCCAACGATGGTATTCCATCCATCGTTTGTAAGGCACTAAAGCCAGTTTTTGTTCTTCCATCGGATTCCAAAGGTCACGTATGAGATCTTTTGGCCCTAAAGTCCCCTTTTATCTTCTTGATCCTTTTTTATCTTTGACCTATCCCTTGTGAATCTGCTCCCGCCATGAGTCCTGTAATCATGGGGACCAATGTGGCTTTTAACAAGGGTGCTAACAATAGGTGCACAAATCCTCCGCGTTGTACCAACATATTTTTCTTTTGACGAATGGGTATTTTCTTTTGGACCATTTGGCGAAGAACGTGTCGATGTTTGGCTAAGCATTTTTTCTGATGTGGAGACAAAGGTATCGTGCCTTTCAAGACATTCAGACAATTATTGAATTATTTGTTTTCGCATTGGTGGAGGGACTTTGGACAGGACGGACAACATGTCCCAATGTTTGGCTAAACGAGGAGGTAGTCTTTTCCTTTTCTTTCCTTGTTTAGCTAGAGAGTGGTGTGCATTTCTTTTAGGGGACATCTTTGTTTGTTGGCTCCGTGACACACACCAAAAAATACACTAACGTCGATGACTTGGCACACAGCCTTTTATCCTTTTTTTTGGGACTATCGCTTCGTCATAAAGGTAACAATTTGTTTTCCTAAATCGCCAAAGAATCCTCCTCTTTGGTGACTCCTCTTTTTCTTTGGACGAGTGTGTCTTTTCTGGGGGTAACGTCTATGTTTGGCTAAGCGTTTTTTCGAATGACGAAACTGTCCTTTTCTTTTTCCTTTCTGGACAGGAGAACGACGATGAGGGGACATCTGTTGGTGCACAACATATACTAAAGTCCATAGCTTCACATGCGTCCTTTTATCTTATTTTTTTTAGACCGTATTTAGCTAGATTGAGTATCTCGTTTGTCCACTCCCTGTCAAAAATTCTTCCTCTTTGGTGACTTCTTTTCTTTGGACGAGTGTGTCTTTTCTGGGGTGACGTCGATGTTTGGCGAAGCGTTTTGTCGGATGACGTGACTGTCGTTTTCTTTTTCCTTTTCCTTTTTGGACAGAAGAACGACGATGGTGACGGTGTGGACTTCTTGGAGGGAACATCTTTGGGCGTTCAGGAGCACAAAAACACTGATCCCTATCGTTCGCCTCGGGTCTTTTTTATACTGGAATGCGTCGCCACTGATTGTCGGCTCGTATCATTTTCATGGCAGGCATCACGCGTCGTGAAGGGGTTCGCAACGGACTCAATCGGGACAGTTCTTGCTTGGACAAATCCAGTAAACTCTTTAACATGCCAGATTTCTCTTGGACTTTGATTTTGGGGTCAGGTACTTTGTGAGCAGCGGCCACTGCCGCTAAAGAGGGAGAGGGTGTCACCGCTGGAGGAGACGTTTGTGGAGACACGGATTTTCAATGTTTCATCAAATTATTAAAGACGCGTGTCAAATCGGGTTGGCAGGCATCACCAGCATCTGAGAAGTGGAAGATGTTGAGGTTACTGGAGACGCGGTCACCGTTGTTGCAGCAGGTCGTGGTTTGCGAATGTAAGGTTGCGTCCTGGCGGCAGTACCTCTCTTGCGGGTAGAAGCTGTTTTCTGTGGGCTTTTCTTTTTCTTTTTCTGAGGCTGTGACCTGGTTTTGACACCGTTACTCTTTTTCTTTTTCTTCTGGGTACGTTTGGGCGTGGCTTTTTTCTTGGGGACGACTGTGTCAGCATTAGGATCCCATTTTAAGAGGGAACGAATGATGACACCTCCTAGAAAATCGCTACCTCCAGGTTTCAAAATGATTTGCTTTTTGGTTTGAGTGTCAATGCGAGGATCGGCCAGTTGCGTTAAGGCTACTTTGTTTCTCTCAAAAAAACGTTTGGTTTGATGTGGAATGTGAATGAAGCCTTGCAGTAATTGACTTGCTGTCACCGTAAACTATCGTAAGACTTCTTTGAGACTAGCTTCTAAGACATGAGCACGTATTTGTGGATTTTTTTCGCGACAGATACCGTACAAGGCACGAATCAATTTGACGGGAAGATGAGACTGAAGGGACGTCATGTTGACGCTGTGTGAGACAGACCCCAAGTGTCCGATGTTTTTATAGATTTTTTTTAAGGTGGTTGTGGTTGTTGTTAAGTCGACGAAGGGGACGTGTTGGCACCAGTGGTGAAACAGATGGGTACGAAATCGCAAATAATCGGGGGTAGTGGGTTTTAAATCCACGAGTAAATAAGCGTGTGGGGTTTGAGTGGCATCGTCGTACGCATGAGTCAGCCAATGCGTTCCTAACTGTTTGGCTAACACTTGCACTTGCGATTTATCTCTAGGGCTTTTAAACATCACGTAATGAGCATTGAGACTGATGGTGCGATGGACTTTACTTTGTTAAAACAAATTTTGAGTGATGTAAATGACACTGGCATTACGATGATGCCCTTTGCGTGTAAACCACCGTTTAATTTCTTCTTCGTCTTCTCCTAACATGTCAAAAATAACCAAATGAGTTTGACTAGGGTCAGACACGATCCCGTCGTCTTCGCCAGAAATGCCTTCCACAAAGACGATGGAATCGCCTTGACTTTCTCGCAGAAGGCTGTACGCCGATTGCCACCCTTTATAACACCACACTATTCGTTGAGGGGGACGATCGATCAAATGATGTTTATGTTTGATCAAACGTTTGACAAATTCGGTTTTGCCTGAACCGCTAGGTCCGGCAATGAGCATGTTAAAGGGATGGTGAAGATGCAAGGCCTCCCAACTAGTCAGATCTACGTGTTCGTCGATGACTTTGACAGTGGAGAAAGAGGGAGCAGAGACAGTAGAGGTAGCCATAGTAGTTGTAGTAGTGCAAGGAATGTCACTTTTGACCCGAAGACAGACAAGGCAAGAGTTTTTATACTTTTTTCAGGACACGTTTATTGCAATCTTTAAAAGTGAACAACACGAAAGACAATAATACATAAAATACAAATGGCTAAGTACGTGAATAAAAGACACATCAAAACGATCATACTGGAATATAAACATGTCTCTGTACAACAACATTTGTGCTGATCAAGAGGTGGTATCGTAGGGACAGTGTGTAATGTTCTTAGAGTCTCTACACTCCTTGGCACAGTCACACAAGTGTCCTCCCGGAATGGCCTTTCGGGGATGTCGATAACGGTCCTGTCCTGAAGAGAGTGGTTTTCCTCGGTCACGATTTCCTCTTCTTCTTCTGGAACTGTCACTAACACTAGTTTAAAAGTTACTTTTTTCACTGAATGTTTTAATTTCTTAGGATGATAAATCTTGGGCATAGTGTGCCACTTCTTTTGTCCAAGCCTCGAAACCCCAACTTTTCCAGTTACGTACATCTTTCCAGTGAGGGTGTAAGTCACAAGCTAAACACACATCATCGTACACATCTTCAGTACCTAAAAGTTGACGAATCTTTCTTTCCTGTAGAGGTTGTCGAGAAGTATCGAGATGAAAGCGCAAAGCTTTGAGCAGAATGAGTTTTTCGTGTGCATTTAAAGGAACCACTTTCATGCTTTTTTGGAGTGGTATGTACTGTTCGTAAAGAGTCCACAAAGAATCGGCTGGTAAACGAAATCCCAGAAAGCAAGTCACTAAGACACACACTACACGTCGACCCCAATTTAATGGACACAGTTCTCGTAATATGTGTTGGTAATCCTCCACCGTTTGAATAGTGTCATTGATTTTCTTCCACTTAATCTGTTGTATCACGAATGATAAAGGTCGTGGCATGGTAGTCTGTTTTTATACCCTCTTTGGTGTAAGGTAATAAGTGTACTTTTGAACAGATACGATTTTATTTTAGTACCGTACCAAAAATGTTTAGTCACTAACTTGTACATCACACACCGTTCAGAAGTGTCCTCTTGAACTAAGTTTACATTGTGTAAAAGATTTTGGCAACCCTCAAACTCTTCCTCTGGAATTCGTTGCAGTATCTCCACCTTGTAGTAAAAATAATCACTAACAACAATCCAATCCTTATCGTCCGGGAGTAGTCGATCAATGTCTGACCACTGGAACATTTTCGTCTCAATCAGACCTTTTATACCATTTAGGTACCAGTGGTTCAAACATCGGTGACGTAACGGATGCAATTGTTCTTTGCGTTTCACTTGTATTTTGACCAACTCTCGGTAAATGCGTTCTCTCAACTCCACAGGCAAACTACGAATGTTCTCTTGTAAAGTACCCATGACTATGTCAGTCATACACTTCTCCTAGAGCGAAAGTAACGAATGTAGTGAGTAATTTCTGGCCACTGCCATTCCAGGAAACGGTCAAGAATGTCAATAAAATCTTCAAATGTAAATGGTCTAAAGCGGAATATTCGGAAGAACGCACACTCTCCAGAGAAATCTGTCTTGTTTGTTGACTTTTTGTCAATTTCCTCTTGTGAATTTCTCGACATGAAAGTTCCTCAGTCACCCATTGAGATTTTGCTCTGGCAAGTCCCTGCCAAATGTCCTTGTAGATCATCTCTTGCAATTCGTTTAGTAATGTTTGAAGATTATTTTTCCAATGGGGTTTAAATACTTGTCTAGGTGTTGTCCAACGTTTGACTCCTAGCCAAGCAGCTTGTTTCTTAAACGACATGGTATGCCCACTTCAATGACGAGGTCCCACTAAAGGTAGGTAGTGACAATCCGGAGACCATCGAGTATGCTCCAGGTAAGCGCAATATTTCTTCTCCCACTCGTGAAGTGACACACCGCAACTGGAGCACTTGACTTTATCCCCTTCGCCCAAGTAGATAAATCCAGCTCTAGCTAATTCTTCGGTGATAGGTCCTCCCAGATATTTTGGCCATTTTCCTCGGAAGGTTTGGGATCGACTTTCAAAGTCACAGTATTCAGGCAATCGCACAGGGAACGAATATTCGTCTTTCACAGGTTCATTTCGATGAGGGTACGGTGAAATATGCAGGAGTTTGCTCAGTTTGGGATGACATCCGTAGGGTGGTAGCCGCATGGTTTCATAATGATGACATCCACCATGAAAACCAGTAAAGTGAAAAGACGTACGATGGCGAGTGGCATCGCTTTCGCATCCGTCAGGTTTGACACGCACAGCATCACTTTCCATGGTAGGTACATTCGTAGCAAAGTTCCCATGATGTGGTACTGAATCGCTGAGGTCATAGCGTACGGCATCCCTGTCATCGCAAGGCACAGCATCGTACTCGAGTTTCTCGTTGGACTTGAATCTTACGTTCGATACTTGCTGTGTGAAAGGATTCATCTTTCTCGCTTGGTGTTGGTAGTGACAATAAACCATCGGTTTTGGACGTTGTCCCTTTTTATACTAGTCATAATGAAGTCTCGAGTTTGTACATCGTTCCTTTTTTATGCCTAGTTTTGGAAGTCTTCCTTTTCTTCTTCTTGGACATCGGTACTACCTTCTCTAAGGTACCGTCATGCCTGAACCGTAGTGCGATGGGTGGAAAGACCATAGAAAGGTAAGGACAATCCGGAGACAATTGAGTATGTTCCAGAATAGCTGAATCTTTGTAGATACATCGATCCATACGCATCCTCAGACCACAACTGAAACACTGCACTTCGTATCCCAATCCAGTCTCAGGTTCCAAGTAGACAAATCCTGTTCTAGCTAAAACATTCGCAGTAGGTAATCCTTCCCTATCCGTAGGCCATTTTTGAAACGTTTCCAACCGACTGGCACAACTGCAGTAGTCAGACAACAAAACAGGAAAATGGTATGGTTTGAACTTGGAGTTCTCTGTGGGTCTCTCAGTCGATTCTTGCTGTGCTGAAGTCATCCTTCTTGTTGGTGGCTATCGTCTTGGAACCATTTTTTTATACCAGCGTGACCGTACGGTAAAGTGAAGTGATTGGGAAGCCGTACTCGCTTCTGGTACACGTAAAGAGATTATTTACTTACAATAACACATAACTAACAATAACTAACAACTCAGAAATACCTTATAATTAAATATCTTGCAACTACTAATTTTATTCTGACAACCTAACAACTCAGCCCCACATATACCAATACTAAACAGTCTTCACTAATAACCACCCTACCAAAGCCTACAATAAAATTACACACGCATCGGCTACGCTTGTTTGTATTACACACCTCCTGAAACTTTACATATATATTTAAGCGATCGTCAAATCAGAAACTGCTTAATCAACAATAGCGATACATCCAAATTCCAACGAGCGCTACAATAAAACAACCAAACATATTCGACCTTATATTTGCAAGTAAGCTCGCTATAGAATACTAAACTGTTACAAGAGCGCATAGCCACCCAACGCTATCCTATTGTAGAAATACAGAGATACAGAGCCAGATCAACAAAATACAAAAAGCGCCAAAACCAAACAGCCAATCAGATTCAGGCTTATACTAACAAACAAGCCAAATATATGATAACAACTTGTATCAAGCTCCTATAGCTAACCAGGCTTATACTTTAATCGAAATACAGAACCAAATTCCAACAACCAACCAGATTCGCCCTTCTATCTAATAACAAGCTTACAATGTGCAACTAAATTGTAACAAGCGCCTATAACAAAAGACCACAATTTTGCACTGGGAATACATTACAACCTTAAAGCGAGCAAAACTACGACCAACCAAATTCGAACTCATAAACGCAAATAAGCCCAATATATAAAGCTCACGAATAACGAATAATCCTATTCGGTAATAATACATAAACAATAACTCTACATACACCGACACCAAAGAAACACGCTTAACACGTAAATAAACAAGACTTATATAAATTCAGGGATATATAATTTAGAACCATACAAACAAGATATATAGATAGTTCTTATATTTTGCATGAACGTAAAGATTCCATCTTAACATTAGAGAACCGCAACTTAACATAATCCACAGAGAAATATATATATATATATATATATATATATATATATATGTATATATATATATATATATATATATATATATATATATATATATATATATATATACATAAACAGCATTACGTAAAATTATAAACAAACCAGAAAAGCAATCAAGTGTCAACATTACGTAAAATTATAAACAAACCAGGTAAAGTAAACAAGTGTCAACATAAGTGCAACACGACAACTAATCCAACATGGAACAAGGACCTAGCAACAAAGTGAAACTACTTACCAGGAATAGACGGGACGCCAATAAACTTAGCAAACTCACCAGAAAGATGAGAAAAACCACACCGACAGATCCCCAAAAAACAAGCAAACCTAACACTACATTGACAAGGAAACAAGAATCTCCCAGCATTATCAACATAGGGACATATCAATCCACGACAACAACAAAAGAGATCATCAAAACAATCTTAGATGGCGCAGCAAGAAGATACATCAAACAAAACACTACACTGGCAAAGGCACCAATTACCACCCTTGAAGAAGCACTAAATCAAATCGAAGCTACAAGACGACGGAAACCATTGAGAATACAAGTGCAAACTGAAATCGAAATAGCAAAAGAATGTAGTACTGTGGACAAACCAACGACACCAATGCAAACATCAGGACACGCAAACGACAACGTAACAACAACCGACACACTACTACCAATAATAACCAGCAACAACAATGGGACAACAGCAACAACAACACCACCAACGGAGAGGGAAAATAACAAGAAAAAGGAAAATGATACTAGAAATGGGGATATAACACCCCCAAGAAACAGGAAACGAAAAGCCAACAACAACAACAGCAACAACATTAAAGACATCATTAAAAGCACGAGACGAGAATACACTATCCATAACGGCCAAAAGGAAAAGATAAATGACACCGTAATAAAGGATGCAATACCATCAGGAAAGAGGCAGGACCCTCCACACATATCACATCAAAGGAAATGGAAGAAATAACAAAAGACCTACAAGAAAGCGAAGAAGAACAAATACAACAAAAACAACCAAAAGAAACAAACACCATTTGCCAAGCTACACTAGAATATGAGGAGAAAGCCATAACACCGAAAGGAAAACAGCCAGCCAAAGGAGCGCCCAAAATCAAGACAACACCCAACACAAAGAAACGAAAAACAACAAACCAAGACAACACCACAAAAGTCAACACAAAAGACAAAACCAACACAGGCAACAACAACACCGATGACAATGCAAAGACGCACGAATATCGTTCACCATTCTTGACTCTAGTTTCAACTCAAAACAACAAAATACCAACAACAACAACAACAGCAACAGAAACAGGAAAAGAAAACAAAAAGAGAAAGATTAATGACACAGTAAATAGGGCTGCAACACCACCAGAAAACATGAAAAGGTAAACCAACAACAACAACATTAATGACAACAATAACAACAGAAAAAGAAAATACACCATCCATAACAGCCAAGAGGCAGGACCCTCCACACATATCACATCAAAAGAAATGGAAGAAATAACAAAATACCTACAAGAAAGTGAAGAAGAACAAATACAAAAAAACAACAAAAACAAACACCATTTGCCAAGCTACGCTAGAATATGAGGATCACGCCATAACACCGAAAAGAAAACAGCCAGCCCAAGGAACGCCCAAAATCAAGACATCATTCGACACAAAGAAACGAATAACAACAAACCTAGACAACACCAAAGAAGCCAACATAAACAGCATCACCAATAAAGCCAACAACAACACTGATGACAATGCAAAGACGGACGAGTATCGTCCACCAGACTATACTCTATTTCCAACCCAAAACAACAAAGTACCAACAACAATAGCAACAGGAAAAGAAAACCAAAAAAGAAAGGCAAATGACACCGTAAACATGGGTGCAACACCATCAGAAAACAAGAAACGAAAAACCAGCAACAGCAACAACATTAATGACAACAGTAACAACAGACGAAGAAAATACACCATCCATAACAGTCAAGAAGCAGGACCCTCCACATATATCACATCTAAGGAAATGAAAGAAATAACAAAAGCCCTACAAGAAAGCGAAGAAGAACAAATACAACAAAACCAACAAAACCAACAAAAAAAAACAAACACCAGTTGCCAAGCTACACTAGAATATGAGGTCCACGCCACAATACCCAAAGGAAAAGATCCACTCAAAGGAGCACCCAAAATCAAGAGAACAAACAATACAAATAAACGAGTACCAACAAACAGAGTCAGCATAAAAAAACCAAAACAAACAACACCAACAACAAAAACACAGATAACAAAAACAACAACAATGGAACACCAAAAAAACCCCCACAAATATCATCCAGTACAGTTGACGCTCTTCATTAGTAGCCACAACGAAAATTTCCTGAGAATAACTACCAAAGCCCTGGCAACAACTTTGACGCAACATCATAGCGATATGTTCAGGATAATGAGACCACGCAGCAAATACATCATCATATGGTGCAGCTCCAAGAACCAGGTAGACAAATACCAGAAAATTAACCAAACTGCTGGGATGGAAGTTACAGTCCAACCACATCGGGCAAACTATACACCCAAAAACTACAACAGACAACCATCCAACCTCAAAAACAAGACACAGACACATGACAAAGCCACAGGAAATAACCAAACAAATACTATACATGCTCAAACCACTGTCCCATCATCAACGACCTCACAACTTGAAGCACAGAGAACAACACAAATCAGCCACAACTCAGAAAATAACCCCATAATGGATTACAACTCTGCAGGAACGAACACAAATACTACTCCTTATCAAAATCAACAACAACCAAACTTCTCCAATGATAACATCGATCACCGCCTCAACAGACAAGTAAACAACCAAAATTCAATAGTAACTATCTGGCAATGGAATTGCAGAGGACTACTTGCAAACCACGCCGAATTAGTAGAAGCAATAACCAACACCACCCACAAACCAGATATAATATGTCTCCAGGAAACAATGTTACCAGCAACCTGCGCGAAATTACCAAAGATCAAAGATTACGATACCATCTATCATAAACACAGGACAAACGGGAACCGAGGTGGAGGACTCGCAATATCTATACACCACTCAATACTGGAAGTAACCGAACTTGACACCAAAGTTGACATTGAAAACAATTACATCGAACATCAAGGAATCCTAATCAAAATAGGGAATAAAACTATTGCTATCTACAACATCTACGACCCCCCTACCCACACCAACAACCCCCAAAACAGCCTCCGACAAATCCTACACCAAAGAAACAAAAATAGCATTATCTGCGGGGACTTCAATGCGCACAACAAAGAGTGGGGAGGAAAATACACGGATGCAAGGGGAAAAAGGCTGGAAAATACGCCAGAAACAACCAACTTCTTATACTTAATACAGGAACACCTACAAGATTAGACCTTACGACTGGAAAACTCACAACGTTGGATCTAACACTTGCTACATCATCTATGGCACAAATAACCGATTGGGAAGTACTACAACAAAGTACCCTGGCTAGTGACCACTTTCCAATAAGCACCACCATCTACTTACAAAGCCCAAGAGAACAGCAACGCAACCCACAAAAATGAAAAATAGAACAAGCAGACTGGAACCAATTCCAAGCAATACTGTGCAATATACATATTGAAGACATGCAAAGCGACGACACTAATACCTACTACAACAACATTACCAAAGTTATAAACGAAGCAGCGCAAGAGTCAATACCAAAAACAAGCGGAAGGATAAGTAAAGGCCATATACCATGGTGGACAGATGAATGCAAAAAGGCAATCCAAACGAAAAAAGGGCACTTAACCGATTCCAACACACAAAACTATCGACCGACCTCATCACATATAAACAACAAGAAAACATTGTAAAAGCAGTTATTAATGAAGCCAAACAAAAATCTTGGAAAGAATACTGCTCCACGCTCACACATAGAATCAAATCCAAAGAAGTGTGGGCAAAAATTAAGGCTATCAGAGGAAACGCCCCTAAATCAACACCAAAAATAGAGGGAGCACAAACCAACCAAGAAAGGGCGGAACTGGTAGCGCAACACTTCGCCCATGCTAGCAGCAACCAAAACCATAAACAGACATTTATGACTCAAAGACAACTAATAGATGGACAAATACCCCTACATATTTACAGACCAATGCGCAGAACAAATCAGCAACAGCTCACCTCTAAACGACTACTTTACACTATACGAATGGAAACAAGTCCTACAAAACAAAACATCCACCTCTCCAGGTGAAGATAACCTTGGATACACCATATACAAACAACTACCAACAAACATGCAACGGATAACAATAGACATGATAAATCAAATATGGAAAACAGGACACATACCAACATCATAGAAACAAGCAATCGTCATACCAATACCAAAACCCGGAAAAGACACAAAACTAGTTACCTCATACAGACCCATTTCACTAACAAACTCCATATGCAGAATCATGGAAACAATGGTAACCAATAGGATTAAACACCACATGGACGCAAACAACCTGCTGACCGAAAATCAGAGCGGCTTTCGGAACAAACGATCCACAATCGACCAACTAATCAGATTAGAAGCAGACATCAAACTAGCCTTTAACGCTAAACAAAAAACGCAAAGACACCTCATAGCAATCTTCCTCGACCTTGAAAAAGCATTCGACCTCGTATGGACCAAAGGACTCATCTCCAAATTAAACCATTATGGAATCAACGGAAGGATGCATCGATGGATAGCGAACTTCCTAACAGGGCGACAAATTAGAACTAGAATAGGCGACAAAACCTCAAACATATACACACTAAACAACGGAACACAACAGGGAGTGTAATAAGCTTTACGCTCTTCAACATAATGGTCAACAACCTAACCGACTACATCGACAACTCCATTGGTCTATCCCAGTTCGCCGACGACAGCGGAATCCGGAAAGCGGGAAATCCTAACAACCAAACATACCTCAACCAATTACAGAAGAATCTCGACTCAATATCAAGGTGGGCGACCAACTGGGGCTTCAAAATCTCCAGCGAAAAAATAGTTGGAATGCTCTTCTCCCCAAAAATCAAACGCAAACCCAAATATCCAACTTTATACCTACAAGGAACACCAATTAAATTCGTCAAGCAGACATACTTCTTGGGTATGACACTAGATGAATACCTCACTTGGACCTACCACATCAAAGACCTAATCAGCAAATGCAAACAAGACCTCAACATAATAAAACATTTAAAAGGAACATCATGGGGAGCAGACCAGCAGACACTACTAATGCTCTACAGGTCGCTAATCAGAACCAAACTAGACTTTGGATGTCAAATATATGATTCAGTGAACAAAAACCTTCTTCAAAAGTTAGACGGTATCCAATACAAGGCACTTAGACTACGCACGGGTGTATTATCAAACACAGCAAACGACGAACTAAAGATACTAACAGGAGACCTACCCTTGCACATCAGAAGAGAAGAACATATCTTGCGATATGCTATTAGAAACTCCATCCACCCAGAAATCAATCCAGCCAGAACAGCTTTCAGGAACTGCGAGAAACCATTCAGCACAAAACTAGTACCCAACCCCCCGGCTTGCAAGAAAGTCCACACGCTGAAAAAAGAAATGCAAATACCAGAAACTCAGGCAGAACAGCATAAAATCTACTACCCCACACCATGGAAAAACAACGCACCCACAATAAACCTTACAGTGAGAACACTAGAACATAAACAGCACAACCCCTGGAAACTCCTAACGGCAATTGCTAAAATCTTAGAGGAACAATACGCTCTACACACAAAAATCAACACCGATGGCTCAAAATCCCAAGAACTCAACAGAACAGCGGCAGGGTCATAGTGCCAGAACAACACACCAAATTCGAAGCTAGACTACCTGACGGATGTTCCATTTACACAGCGGAATTTTGGGCAATAAAAAGAGCGTTAACATGGATAAAAACCCAAACCAACAAAAAACATGTAGTTATCACGGATTCACTAAGTGTCCTGAAATCCCTAGAAACAGGCTCATCTAAAGGCCGGGGTAATATGCTACAGGAAGCAATGTTTATTCTACGGTAACTGGAATTGAACCAGTTCAAGGTGGAATTCCTATGGGTACCTTCCCATATCAACCTATCTGGCAATGACAAAGCTGATCTCGCAGCCAAGCAAAGTCTACAACACAGTGAAATCCAAAACATTGACTACAGTGTTCAAGAACTATACAGCAAGGTAAGACAGAAGATAAACCAAAAATGGCAACAGCATTGGGACAACTCCAACAAAGGCAGACACCTATACCAACTACAAAAAGAAGCAACCAGAAGCATCAGAATGCCCAAAACTCTGCAAATTCACGAACAACGAGTAATCAACAGAATTAAAACAGGGAAGACACTTCTACCAACCAGCTAAGGAAAACACATAACGAACCAACAAAGCGACAACATAAACTGCCCACATTGCACGGAACCGGAAACACTCCACCACATGTTCAATGACTGCAATAAGTACCACATACAGAGGAACAACTTCAAGGAATACCAAAAACGAATCGGATCACCAGCGACGTACCCAGAAATATTGGATAAAACCAAGAACAAAAACCTAGAGACAATCTACAACAGCATCATCCTATTCCTGAAGGAAATTGACAAATTCAAACACATATAATTAAAACATACCACCAATAGCACACAAAGAACAACGCCATATCACAAATTACCTGTAAAATGGACTATGGCCAGGGGGCCAGCCAAACGGCAAGTCCAAGCACGAAACACAAATCCACATTAAAAAACATAACACACAGAACCAGCTGTATAGCTAATTCATAGCAACAAAACAATCAGTCTTAAATATTGAGGTCCCAAAACGATAAAATAGACATATAACATACACAGGTAGGTATAGCACACCACCCGATACCCCAACATCCTTCCTGCATGAGAACACCCGATATCTAAGCATCTCCCCTGCATGGGATCACCAATTCCCATATTATCTCCCCGGCATGTTCCCACCATACTGACTAACACCTATATCTTTTAAAAAAAAAAAAAAAAAAAAAAAAAATGATTAAAAAAACCCTATACTCTACCACTAGACGCATGAAACTAAAACCAAAAACATTAAGACAATAGCCTGACGATTAAAACAAAAATAACAAAAACAAAAGAAGAGTCTGCAAAGAAGAAGGGAACATAATATGCCTTCCAAATCGGTTGGAATAAGATCTACCAACGACTACGGCAACAACAGAAATACCGGACAAGCAAAGTGGTTAAGGGAACATGACATGGCATCCAAATCAGTTGGAATAAGATCTACCGACGACCACGGCAACAACAGAAAACAAGGGACTCGAGAAAAGGAAGAAAAGAAGGGATACAGAAAAGCTGTACCAATTTCCCAACTATTTTTTATTATCTATTTTATTTATATGCTCAATTTTTTATATCATAATTTATTGTATTTATTTTATCTTTACTTATTTTATTTCTTGTAATTTAGTACCGGACAAGCAAAGTGGTTATGTAGTCGGGAAGCACTACCCACTACGCCACAAATCAAAGGAAATATAAACCCTTGGATCAGTCCAGGAAGCTCTACCTGCTGCCCCATTCCCCCCCCCCTCGAAAACAGGCATGATACTCCAGCCCACCCACCCACTACTCCCATCCGGACAAGCAAACTAAAAGAATGCGGGGGCCATAAAACAGGTGCTAGGGAAAACAGACTAGCAAATACCTAAGCGGGATCCTGACGTCGACAAGCCAGTGTTGACCAAAGATTTCCCACTATGGCCCTAGTATCAGGCCAGGACAAGGGGGGGGGGGCTGGAGGCGGACAAGCTGTAAAGTAGCTGGGACGCTCTACCGCTACAACACATTTCAAAGGAAATCTTAAAACATGGAACAGTCCAGGAAGCTCTACCTGCTGCTCCAACATCTCCCCTCCTCCGCGCAACAAAAGCGTACCGGACAAGCAAAAACTCACCAGATCAAGGTACAATTCCTCCTCGAAAGAAGGAGCTATTGTAGTCCCCACTCGAACTGGCAAAACCATGAAGTAACAAGGGAAGCTCTACCCGCGACTTCACAAATCAAAGGAAATCCCCACCCCATGTATCAGTCCAGGAAGCTCTACCTGCTGGTACAAACAACCCCTCCTCAAACCTACCTACAAAGACAAGCAAAAAGATGGGCATAAAACGGGTGCTAGAGAAAACATACTAGCAAATACCCGGGTGGGATCCTAATATCGGCAAGCCAGTGTTGATTACAGATTTCCCACTAAGAACCCGTTTTCGAGGCGAAATTGTGGGAGTTGAGGAGAGAGAGTCCCGCTTCTTATAACCATGACCGTCTTCATTTTGGCGTTTGAAGACCGACAAGAAAACAGTATCGATCCTTTGGCTCCACCGTTCAAATCAACAACCCTTAAAACCTACGCGCAAATAACGCTAATGGGATGGCTAACATCTTGCAGATTGGAAACTCGTTATACAAACACACAAGTACGCAAAGTACACAAAATTCCAACTTATCAATTTAATATTCAAAATTCACAACTCCAAGCACTAGAATAATTGCACAGGTGGCTTACACATCACTGGTATAGGGCCGTCCACTAGAAAAACTGGACACGATTTGACCAAACTGTCCGGCCTTGACGCGCGGTTGCGGGCTTGGTGGTGCTCTGGGGGTTGTCGCGGAGACCTTGCCGTGGCGTTTTGCGCTGCCTTTTCCTGGGATCCTTTCCGCCTTTCCTCGCTACCAGACTCAAAACAGGAGGCTGTGATAGCACCATGCTCATACCTCCGATAGACTGAAAGCCCAGCCCGGGGCTATAACCAGTCGCAAAAGCACTGAGTGCATAGGCGACTTTAATCCTTAAAACAACAGCGGGTATTGTGAGTTTTTTTGTGTAAAGGGGATGTTTTCCTTCACGGCCGTGCTTCAGGCATATAAATCGCAGCGTTCGTCAGTCTGGCTACCCATTGTTGACTAGTCAACTAAACGAAGATGAGCAGAATAAGCAAACTGTTGGAGCGCTCAGGCTAGTTAGATACTAGTTTTGCACTGTTTGTTGTCATTTTATTGCAATTATCTTAATCAATCCCTGACATACGTGATCCCTTGCTGGATGCAGTGCACTTGAAAGGACTGTTATTCGCCATATGATTTGTATTCTTCATATATATATATATATATATATATATATATATATATATATATATATATATATATATATATATACTATATACTATATACCTATATATATATATATATATATATATATAATAATAATAATAATAATAATAATAATAATAATCTGGGAAAAAATGCAATATAAACGACTACAAGCTGGTCTACAAGGTTTTAAACAAGATTAAAGGCAATGAAGATCACACAGATGTGGATGTAACATTGCGGATATTTAAGTTTCTTTCAAATTTTGCTCATGGAAGCTATAACAGCGATTCATATGAATGCTAAATGAACTATGCGTAGACAAACCCTTCACCAGGAACAATATTAAATCATCCATTAAAAGCCTTATATCACAAAGAACAATATTAAATCATCCATTAAAAGCCTTATATCACAAAGAACAATATTAAATCATCCATTAAAAGCCTTATATCACAAAGAACAATATGAAGTAGACTCTGTAGATGTGGAAAGAACTTGAACACCATCTGGCTATAATCACAACCAATGCAATTTCCATTTTGTGTATATATACCGATTTCAGATTTTTAGTTTTCACAGAACATTATTTGAGAGTAACTGAAATGAAATTACTGAAGTAAGTGTTACTATCGTCTTCAGAGCACAGAACAACAGTAGCTGTATTTTTTTTAGAAATGTAACAGAGAAAAACTGAAAGAATATGCCCCCCCCCAATTGAAAATACCACAGTTGCAAATACTGAGGAAAAAGAAACTAGATTATAGCACAGATTTGAAACAATCTAATTTGATCTGCAACAATGTTAAAATTCCACCACATCGTTCTTTGAGATATCTCATAGAAAACAAGCAAACAACAAAAAAATCCCAATAAAAACCCCACAAAGTTGAAAACAACAAAGAAAAGAAAGAAACAAAACAATTAGTAGTCCTTGATATATAGTGGACCAGAAGACTTAAAAACTGTAAACCAAGGTTTTATGAACCCTCCACTAGCTCTTGTAAAGGCTACTTACAAATTAAAATATAACTATCGAGCAGGTACTATTGAATACTGGAGAACATTGTAAGTTGATGAAATGAATTTTGTCTCAGACAAAGACTAGTGAAAAGGTTGGTCATACTTCTTAGCGAAATGATCCCAAGTGTCAGCTTTGACAGTCTGCAAATTGAACTGAATGATGACCACATGAAATCAACGCATTTAGATGCTTCACGCGATTTTTGTCATTAAAAGTATTTATACCCTGCTGAAACGAGTGCTAGTTTCAACCATATAGGTTTGAAAATATCAACTGAAAATTAGGCGCTTGAAATGCTTTATATGCTTCATAAATAAAATGTGTACTGGTTGCTTTGTTTTGATGCATGCATGTCTTTAACCACAGTTGCATAGCTATAATTACCAGTCTCTTTCTGTTGTGCATTGAAATCTAACGTGGGAATTCGATCAGATAATGGTGCTGATAGCATTGTAAATGATGTACTTTCTGAGTGATCTTATATATCTTTCCTTGATGACATTTTATCATTTTTAGATTGGTTTTTACTGGCTATCATGTATCATATTTGTCCAGTGGAAACATTTTCTCTGTTATTCTGCTAAACAAATCAAAAGTGGCACATGGTATACTCCCTTCATCTATGTCTAAATGATCCTAACTATCAACTGCAGGTCAAGAGAATTTTTGCAACTTACGATAAAAATAAATTGATGGAACACTATTTATATCCACTGTTGTGTCCGATTTGTATTATTTTAGTGCTTGTTTTCTTCGTCTTGTCATTTGAATCAATATATATTATTCTTCATTATGGTATCTTTATCTCCAATATTCATAAACAATTCTCTGTTTTTCTTTGTCTTGTACTCCGTTTAATATTCGTCTTTTTCAAAATGTAGTTTTTATTTAGTAGTCATTTAGACTAATGTGTACAATAACGTCTTGTATTGTTAAACTCATATAGGTTTTTTTCATTTTGATCATGTCTTCTAATTCAGTCTTGCATTTACCAGATTACATTTCAAATTGGTGTTCACTACCCAAAGACTCGTCGCAATTCATCTCACAAGTAGCCTTTATAACACCTTAAAAAAGCACTTGGTTAACGTTTCAAATTTACTTGTCAAGTAACTTGAAGAGATTTAAACAAAAAATAAGATGACTCTAAAGCTAGTAAAGAACCAGCGAAAAGTAACTTCATAAAAAGAAAAACAAATATCCAGGGATAGTTTGACCTTCGAAGACAGCATGGAATATATGCACAAGAACTTAAAAAATCCAAACTCGAACGTTTACACAAATGGCAAGGGTCCAAAATGTAGAAGACATTGCAAAGCATACCACGAGATGCCGAAATCTGTTTGAGCGTGTTTCATTTTTTTTTCTTTTCCAGCATCTATTATTTTTTAATAGGTGAAGGTGTAAGTGAGTTAAGTATCTTGCTTTTACTCCAAGTCGTTTCTTCACGAAGTCTTCAAGGTTGAGTTTTAAAGGGTGTTGGATTTAGCAATAAAATCACAGCATCAAAATCCCTAAATGACAGTGTCTTTACATAACAGGACCAGAAATACTTTAGCAAAACATAATTATTTACGCTATTGTTGCTCCGTAACAAATCGTGTTTCTTTCGGACAATGCCAGTTCGCTACTAATATGTTGAGGGAATATATAGCAGACGAAACAATACCCCCCAAAATATCAACTCAAATTACTATGAAAAATTAAGCACTGCTCTTACTGTTCCCTACATCATGCTTTTAAAAAGTTATTAGGTTTACAAATGGTCTATTTTAACAACGGCTATTGAAGAAGTTATAAAGTGATCACTCTATTTTCTTTTAATCAGTTCACATCAGACTACTTTTTTAAAAAAACCCAGATTTTATCTGACAAAATTAAATTTTTATTCAGTTAACAGCGTAGTAATCATTGTAAGATAATTGAGTGTAAAGTAATTAAGAAAGCAGCCATTGACGTTTTCCATAAAGGAAAAGACATTACTGAGCAACAAAGGTAGGGTATTTAAGTCAAACCGACCAAAGGATGTGTGTGTGTGTGTGTGTGTGTGTGTGAGAGAGAGAGAGAGAGAGAGAGAGAGAGAGTTTTAAAGTCAAACCGACCAGTGTGAGAGAGAGAGAGAGAGAGAGAGAGAGAGAGAGAGAGAGAGAGTTTATTGTTGGTGGTACTAGAGCAGAATAATGACTTTGATCAACTGTAAATATATTAAAATATTTTAATTACCTCTTTTTGGTTCGTCATTTCGCTTAGTTTATATTCCACATTAATTTCCAAGCGCCGGTACGTGAATGGCAGCGTTCATGTGAATGGCGTAGCTAACTATGTGTTTTTGTAGTGCTCTACTTTTATCATTAAAACCATCTTTCATGTTTATATCATAAGTATGTATTATATTCATTTAATCAATGTGAAGAAAAATAGAAACTAAAAAAGAAAACAATCAACTTATCAATATGCAAGGTAATTGTGAATAGCCACAAAAGGCATAGAACTACATTTTGTAGCGGACACACTCGGGGATGTGAGGAGTTCATTCACTGCCTGTCGTGAATCTGAACTCCGTTCAAAGGGCAAATATATGTATTTGTATGTGATATAAATAAAATATATGTACAGTATGTACGCTGTATCAATGATATACCACTCGTTGTATAAATTTTTCATTAAGGGAAACTCAGCAAGCTTCGTTTCCTTTCAATGAAAAATTTATACATCTCGTGGTATATCATTGATACAGCGTACATACTATATATATATATATATATATATATATATATATATATATATATATATATATATATATACTCTTTGAATATGCTCTACTAGTTGCCATATGCATACCATTAACATGGGAAGTAACTTGCAAGAGCAAAACCAACACCTTAATAATTATCTTTCTTGACCATTATTTATGTTGCGAAAAGTAAGAAACAAATCAACATTTTTGCACCACTCACTGCACAATTAAGAGATTGTAATTTTTTAAAACATATTTCGTTCTCTTTAATCGTCACAGTGGCGATATCACTTGTGGAAATGCAATTTTCTCATTTTTTAAAAATATATCGGCATTATATCAAGTGTCAAAGATCATCATCCAGTGTCTCACCAATTGTATGCTGATGACACCCAAATATACAAATCTAGTCACCCAACTGAAGCTGAAGCTACCATCCAAGGTGTAGAGATGTGCATTTCCGATGTGAAATCATGGATGACATGTAACAAGCTGCAGATGAATGATGATAAAACTGAAGCCATTCTGATTACAACACAAAGACTTTCTCATTCACATCCTTTACCTCAGACAATAAATATCAACAACACCAACATTAAATTCACACAGTCAGTACGAAACCTAGGTGTTACTCTCGACAGTAGTCTCTCATTGCACCAACATGTCATGAACATATGCAAGGCTGCATATCTTGTGCTGAGACGCATCAGCTCCATTCGCAAGTATCTTTCAGTTGATGCCACTAAAACACTTGTGTGTTCCTTAGTACTTTCAAGACTGGACTATTGTAACTCAATTCTGTCTGGTTCGTCTCAATATCTACTCCAGAAACTTCAAAAGTTCAAAACACAGCTTCTTGGATCATCCTTAGAGTACCACGATCAGAGCACGCCTCCCCTTGCTCTGTACCCTACACTGGCTATCCATTCGATCCAGAATTAAACACAAAATTTGTTCTCTGTGCTACGTTTCACTGATGGGCTCCAGTCCAACATATCTATCCGACCTCACCCATGTGTACACACCAGCAAGTTACTTACGCTCCTCTTCTGACACTCGTATTCTCATTATTCCCACTATGAAAATGAAATCATATGGACAACGTTCTTTTGCATACCAGGGCCCAGCAACGTGGAACGAATTGCTCACTGAACTTAGACACAAAGACGCAATAATCTCATTCAAGAGCGCTCTTAAAACTCACCTATTTCAACTGCAAGAACAGACTTAAAGAACTAATAATGTTTCCTTACCTTAAATATTTACAGCATGTTTTCTGTTTTCTAATTTCGTGGTGTTTGTTTTTATTTTTGTAATCATATCATTATATATGTTTTTTAAGTGTTGTAAAATGTTGTAAAGCGCCTAGAGCTTCTAAAGATTAGGCGCTATACAAAGTCCTTATTATTATTATTATTATTATTACTTACGTATTTTATTCAGACTATTTCCGTATTTAGGCTACTTCAACTGTCTTCTTCTCATGCTCCTTCTCTCTCTCCCTAAACAACAGGATGTACAGGTATAATGTGTCAACTGTACACCATCTAGTGTACATTTATGTAGTCAGTGAGTTACCATCATTAAATGCCTAAACGAACTTCATACAGCAAAAATTAAACTTCAAGTATTAGCTTTTTAATAATTAGATGAATCAAGAAAACTGTCACTGACTGAATTGTTGCTATGTGTCACCCATACCGTATACATGTATAATATTCTACGACAGACAGTAACCTCGTGATCAAATATGGCAATAATATCTTTAAAGCAGCAATTTTAACTCACATTATGATGTTTGAAACGATTAATAAATCGGGCGTTAATTACTTTTGACTGCTAACCGAAATTCAGTTGCAACCGAAAATTGGATACTGAACCAAACATCGAACTAAACTGCAAGCTTGCCTAGGCCACACAAAAATGTACGTTTGAATGTAGAATGTAGAAGTAAAATAAAGCACGAAAATCCTTACAATTAAGATCACAATCATTAAACTCTTTTGTTTAAAGATGTTATACTCTGAAATCTGACAGATACAACGCTCTGCAGTGTTTCTACTTACACCACCCCAAATAGTATCAATCCCCTTTCAACACAGATATATAGAATCTATGTTGGGGTTTGGACCGAGACAAGGAAATCCCAGTCAAGGGGTTACATTATTTGTCTCCCCACGAGGCTTGACGCGTGGGGAGACATATAATGTAACCCCGCGACTGCGATTTCCTTGTCTCGGTCCAGATCCCAAAGTAGATTCTTTTTCTCACCCAATATTATCCTTTAAAGTAAGAAAGAATACCGTTACTTGTTGAGTGTAGTTCACTCGCCAATGTTTACATGCGGTGCATTAATACAAATATGTTAATGAGGACTGTGGTGTGACGTGTCATCCGAAGTACACAGTTTTTATGCGTGAGTCAAAACAAAATAACAACATTAAACGTTGCATAGTTTTTAGGTATCATCACATTTAATATATGGATGTTATATGAAATTAACAATAAATACTTATTACAAGAAAATGTTTCATTTTCATTAGTTCCAATTTAGAAAATTAAATTGTACATAATGAAACTGTACTCGGCCCACAGCCCTGTTGTAGTGTAAATACACGTAGCATGAGTGTCCGTGCTTGGGTTATTCGCGGGTAATTAGAGATCCGTGTCTCTATCGCTATCTTTAGAGGAGGTGAAACTGTTTGTGACATACTTGTGTTGTAATTAATATTGATTGTAAAAGTACCTCCGTGTATAAAAGACCCTCCAAATACGGACCCCAGCTGATAACCATGTGCTAAACTTTCAAGTTCACTGATTCGTTGAAAATTTAGTTTTCTCTCTTGGAAATATGGCAAGTGTTACAGTGAAATTTGCTTACGGATTAATGTGTCGACGGATAAATGATTCATTCTGGCTGGTAAGTGCATTATTTGTCATTAAATATTTTAGGTATATTTTTGATTCAACTGGGGCGCAATGGAGATGCTTAACAAAAATAGAATAAAGCATGTTTGACATAACACATTTCTGGCTGTTACTAAGTTTTCTGTAGTTGTTAACAGCGTTGGAAGAATATGAAGTGTATAGGTCTATAGGAGCAGCAGAGAGGGTGAACCCTACAACTTTGTAGAGACCTTATTTTTGAAAATTAAGGGTTCCTACGAAGGCTGAAAAAAGAAGTTTTTGCCTTAATAATGAAAACTTCTTTAATTGACCAGATTTTTTCACAATCTTGTCACTACGCGTATGTCCTTCACCCTCTCTGCTGCTATAAATTAAACAGCCATTATAGATATTATCAATAATGAGTATTGGAGAACCACACTCAGCTAAATTAGCTCGAGAGCGACTAAAGGCAATTAAAAAATATCTACCTGTTCGTGATTCTGTTAAGCAACAACTACAATCGCGTCAGGAATCTCAAGTTGAATTTGAAGAGGATACAAAAAAATTATTTAAACCTATCACTGAGACCACTAAAGGTATTCAACCTGTGTTAGAGAAAACCGCTGAAGCAGCTGGAAAAATAGCAGAAAGAACTGAAAAAAATAGCAAGAAGAACAAAAAAGACAAAAGAAATTTTACGTGAACTTCCAGCCGAAATAGCTGATGCGATGCCAGTCCCGGAAATACCTGAGGATGAAGATCAACCTGAAGGTGTTGAAGAAGAAGATGATGAAGCAGAAGATGCTGAAGCACTAGCCCCTGAACCAAAATCAGCAGGTCTTATAAGTACTGCTGAATTGAAAAATAAATTTTATGAAGAAACTATTAAAGTAATTAATAACTTGACCCTAGATCGACTAGCTAAATTTGCTGTGGATGGTTTTGGTCGAAGAAGTAAATTAATGAAACCTGAACACGATAAATATATCAAAAACAGTGATCATTGGAAAAAATATTTATATCGCATAAATATGAATGTTGAACAAGCTAGAGCTGATGATCCATTTTATCAGGATTATGTTAGGGAAATTGATAAATTAATTCAATCAAGAAAAGAGGAGAAAAAACAACAAAAACAACAAAAACAACAACAAAAACAACAAAAACGACAACAAAAACCTCCAAAACAAAAAACACCAAAACCATTTGAGCAATCACTTCGTGATTATCCAGAATTACCATCATCACCACGACTACAACAAGAACGACAACAACGAGAACAACAAAAACTGCAACAACTAGAACAAGAAAAAAAACGATTACAACAAGTCCAAACAATAAGTAAGGAAGAAGAAGAAGAATTTCAAGACGCTCCCGGAGCAACTGGAAGTGGTTTAGGAAGTGGTTTTATTACTTGCCCCAATAACGTTCTTGCTGATGTCGATCGATTAGAAATCCTCATTGGAGGAAAACGAGCTGGTAATAATTCCCCAGAAATCATTAATGAAGCAGCTGATATTTGCAAACGATCATTTAGTGGCGGCATCATGGATATTAATGTATATCGGTCTCTTATTAATGAAATCGTCGACGATTATTACAGTGATTAGATACAATTAGTGATAAAAACAATTAATAATAACAATGATCGTGCATGGTACTCAACGTGGACCTACCATGGTCAGGGTAATAAACTCTCGATTACCTGTATACAGAGCAACCTACGGAGATGGATTAGGTGATATTGTTCAGGGTCTGTTTAGAAGGATAGCCCCAAAAGCAATACCGATTGCAAAGCAACTAGGAATGAAAGCTATTGATGTTGTTCGTGAAAAAGGTATAGGCGCTGTTGGTAATCTCGCTAGCAAAGCATTCTCAGCAATTAAAGACAGACTATCACGATTAATACGCAGACCGACCCGACCTCAACCTGTGAAATTACCTAGCACTGAAGTGATGCCCGCAAATGTCAGTAAAATAATAAATCAAGCAGCTAATCAAAAACTAGCGGAGTTAGCTGATATCCCGATGTCAGAAAAGGAAAAAAATATAACCGCTAGTCTGATAGTAGGAAGTGGTCTTCGAGTTAGACGAAGACGATAATAATAAAGATGTTTAAGCGCGTATCTGACCCCGCGTTTGACATGGACGCACCAGTTCTCAAAGATGAGTCTGTGCGCGATTATCAGTATTATTCTTACGACGCACGAATTCCAGATCAGCGTGGACGAATCGAATTACAGGTTCAGGATACAAGTAGATATTTCTTACCCGCTGAAGCATTTATTGAAGTCGAAGGTGAAATTATAAAGACAGATAATACTGAATACGCCGCTGAGGTTAGAACTGGTTTTGTTAATAATGGTATTATGCTGAGGTTAGAACTGGTTTTGTTAATAATGGTATTATGGCGTTATTCGACAGCGCTACGTACATGATTGACGGAAAAAATATTGAATCGATTCAGAAAGACGTTGATGTTGCTACAACAATACTTGGTCTTGCGAGATACAGCGACGATTACTCAAGATCAGCTGGTCCATCAATGATGTTCTCAAAAGATACTTCTGACCACCCTGACAGTAGGCAACACAATTTAGTACAAACACCACAGAATACTGCAGTCGATCCACAACCAGCTGGAATGATAGCCCGGCCTGCTGCTGCATTTCCGTTATTGCACAGTATTAATCCAAATTTCAACTTAGGATTTACAGCACGTCGAGCAATGTTAAAGGGTAATAGAAAATAATTTTCTTGTGTGATTCCACTGTCACACATCTTTGGATTCTGTAGAAATGTTAGAAAAGTTATTTTTGGAGCCAAACATACGGTTGTACTTGTACGAAAAGGCGATGATAATGATGCAGTGTGGCACGTTGAGGGAGAGGGCGCTAATCCTGTTGCTATAGAGGCTGCAACTGCCGCACTTCATGGTAAAGTAATACTGACCAAACTTTCCCTGTGGATGCCAGTGATGACTCCAACAATATCTGAAGAAGATCGGTTACTATCTTTTATGAGTCAAGGTGGTAAATCAACGTTATCATGGTTAACGATGACCACAGATGCTATCCAGAGTGCAATTGATGGTTTATTCACATGGCAAATAGCTTCTCAGCAAGGTGTTTCTGCACCGCAACATATATTTATTGCGCTTCAAAATACTGCACGAGTAAATAATCAAACACAAAGTATAATGATATTTGACAAACTCGGTGTTTCTGAAGTTTCATTAAGGATAAATGGACATCAAGAACCATCCGAGGATATATTACTGAATTTCGATCAAAATCATGTAGCACGTGCATATCATCGTCTTATGTCGTTCATGGGTCGTGATCAAAACATTGATACTGGTTTACAAATATCGCAGCTAGATTTTACATCGCTGTATCCGATTTATTACTTTTCACTAGAACATTTAGATTTAACCAGACAATCTGTTGTAGATATTCATTTTCGAGCTCGTGTGATTCGAGGAGTTATTGCTAATTACAGAGCAATAGCCGTTATACTCAGCGATAAATCT
>JAECUM010022210.1:0-31486 GCA_016617855.1 Megalonaias nervosa | reverse complement strand
GGTACCTTCTATACATGTACTTGCTTGTAGTCCAGTTCAACAACACAAACCCTGATCTACCATCATATAATACACCAGCAAATTAGGATCTATGTTGTTTGCACAGCTGATTACTCCTAACAAACTGCATAGACCAGCATATTATGCAATGGCAGATCTGGGTAGATGTAAGTGCTGTTTGCTGTTAAACCTGACTTGTAAGCCAGGATAATGGTAACATAACTGCAACAGAGGCCTAACTGACATAAAATCAATAGGTCCTATTAGGATCTGTCTTAGTAATTTAATAAATGTTTAAGAAGTGTTCCCTAACATCAATAAACCGTAAAGCTGGACCACAACAGATTTCTGTCAGCTCTGTTGTTCATACCATATAATTTATCTGCTAAGCTCCACCTTAACAAAAAATATTGGCAGTTCACTTTTACTGCTCTGTAAGATTTTTCAAAGGCTACTGTAAAATACAGCACAATACAAACATGACCATTTCTTAATGTCCCCCATCTAAATTTTCAAAAGACCTCTATTATGGTTGTATGGATATTATTGGCTAAGGGATTCTGAAAATGAATCACCTAATGCAAGGCTTGAAAATTCAACTCATCTGCTCGTAGTTATGAATGACTGTGTGCAATGGCAAATGATTCTTTTTTTAAAGACTCTAGCTCAGACTCTTTTTTTTAAAGACTCTAGCTCAGACTCTTTTTTTAAAGACTCTGGCTCAAAACAGACAAGTGCAATTTTAAGCCAGTTATCAATGAAAAGGAGAACAATGTTTTTTCTTATATAAGTGTCTCAGACACGTAAATTAATTAACATAAATAATACTGTTCTATGCTGTTTGGTTATAAGTGTATCCATTTGCAATATGCCTCTATCACCCAAATGCATATTAATCTAATATTAAAATTTAATCATCTGATCACATAAATTACATTCACATAAGTTTCCCATACACCAGGAATACTCCATCATTTCAAATGTTTAGAGTGAAAGTATTTTATATTCAGCTACTTGCTGCCAAGAATTCTGCATTTAGTGAAATTTATTTAGAAATCTAGCAAAAGTACTTGACAGAATGGACTGGTTTGAGAAGTTTTTATTTCTAATGTCAATTTTTGAATTCATTCTTCTCGATGTTATCATTAGTCAGTGTCTGGCCAGTGGCCCTTGCAGCTATTAAACAACTTGGTGGACTGGGGGAAAAAAAGAAAAAGAAAAAGAAAAAAGCCTAAAAATACAAGCAGAGAAAAGAAAACTGCAGAGAAAGCAGTATGATCCTTCAAGCCCGAGAGAGCTTTCAATAGGTATGGCTTGCTGAATTTCATTAACTGAGGGATATGGAGGAGTCAAATATCCATCAATATCTGACTCAAAGTCATCCTTACTTTTGGTTTTAAAGGACACATTTTGGAAAGAATGTATGAAACCTGCCAAATAAATGAAAATAATACTGTAGATGAAGTTTATGGTTTTCAGTCTTCATAATTATACACAAGTACTGAACAAGTAAAATTTACGAGTAAACATTCCATATCAGTTGCCCAGGGGAGGGCATGGGATGTGGCCAGATGAAAATCCTTCAAACCCTGTTATGGCTTGGTTATAATTACTACAACACATCCAAAGAAGTTCTTGAAAAGTATAGAAGATTAGTTCAACAAAATTCTGCTTCCTCTTGTCCAAAATTACAGTTCACATAAGCCCTGTCATTTTTACAGAGTTACCTACTAGTGCTGCCAGCTATATACTTATTTCACACGCCTGGGATACTGATACCATTAGTGTTTGTTCTTTTCCATCTGTAAGACAGTAAGTGATTATTTAATTACTGTTTTGAAA
This sequence comes from Megalonaias nervosa, assembly GCA_016617855.1. Lineage (NCBI taxonomy): Eukaryota > Metazoa > Mollusca > Bivalvia > Unionida > Unionidae > Megalonaias > Megalonaias nervosa. The sequence continues at coordinate 29,644 of JAECUM010022210.1, read as the reverse complement.
ATTAGTCAAAACTGTCAACAGCAGTATGCCCTCCCCCCTCCACCCCCGGAAAAAAGTCAAACAGGCCTGTCACGTTTTGCTAAGCACCCAGCTAAAGTCATGTATAGGCTATAATCTGCCTGTCTTGGGAATATTACCACAGCCTTGCGTTTGATCTCTAAAGATTGCCGTGCGGTTAGTAGGTTACAATGACCAGCCAGAGACTGGAAACTTGAGTCAGCAAAGGCGACCAGTGGCATCATTAACAAAGGCTTGCTGTCATCACACCAATATGTTAAAGGTTAGTTCAAGGGTCAAAAGGAAAGTCCACGGGGTAAACAGGGTATGTTCTTATCTGTCCCCACGCTGACAGACAGCGAAAGGGACATTTTCTGCTAAGTTTGATTGGATCGGTCCGCAGCGATATCCAATCAAAATTGAGATAGACGGCGTGATTACAATTCAGACCCAAATGATACCTTTTGAAATCGTAAAGAGTAATTTAGTATTTGCCTGGAAGGATTGCAGATCAATAGGGTTTACTCCGAGAAAGAAGCCACTTGTAATCTGGTGGCAGAACTTAGAGGCAGATTCTAAGGAAAGGCAAAGCTTTGAAAAGGTCAGTAAGTTATTTGCTCAATTTTTGCAGAATATTACGGCATCATAATTGTAATTATTTGCAGTATGTACACTTAATTACTACGATTAGTATTAGTACATAGAATAATCTTTGTAGTGTTTCATTTACATGCGTATTTACATTGAGAATTATTAGATGCGAGGCGGAATTATGTAGATTGTTAGCCTGTGGTCAGAATTAATTTTGTAATTCGCCATTAGGTTACTTCGTAGTAAACCAGTGCATTTATTAATGAGTTTGTTAGAATTTACACATGCTTGAATTGTGAATTTGGAAACATGGTTGAAGTATGTAAAAAGATTAGTTACTATGAATGTATGCATATATCAAAGCATGGATATTTGAATATTTGCATACTTTGTAGGAGTTGAAAGGTAAAGAAATGCATCTGATTATTGTGATATTGTTTAGTATAACTGGATTAGGAATGTGTACTGATGTGATGGAATTTATTGATGTATGTATAAGAAGTATACCGTGCTATATTATGACGTTTGTTTTACCATACAAGAACATATGGGTATCTAGATGTGAACAAATGTGTGACTGAAGAAATTTAATACCCTTTATCTGATGACAGGCTGTGTGTAGTGTGAGTTGAAAGGGCTAAGGAAAAGATTGTACCGTCCTTGTGTTTTCACAGGAAGCTTTATAGGGGACAGAGAACTTCTGGTTTCATTGGGTCCCAAGTCTTCAAGAGTTGGAGAAGGAATTGAGAGTGTAGCCGAGACAGCTGAAGTCAGCAGAAGTGAAGTCATGGGGGAGAAAGTGGAGAAGGAGGAGGAGTATAGAGAAAGTCGAGGAGGAGGAGAAGAAGGAATTTGGAAAGAGATCGGGGATGAAGAGGAGAAGGAATTGGGAGAAATAAGAGAGAGAAAGGATACAATTGATGAGTAGAAATACAAGGACATGTAAAAATCAATCTCATACTGCTAATCAAGTGATGCAATAGGCTTATTAAAGGGTTGAGCAGAAGGAGTGTAGTTGGAAATTTGAGTCATTTGATTACTGAACTGTTATTAAATTGTTATTCAATGAACTTCAACCTTTTTGTATATTTAACCATCTAACTGTCAGCATTGCTGGCTGGGTGGCTCGGAGCTGTACATCTATCTTTCACTAAATTTAACTTCCAAAAAATAGAGCCTGTGTGGGGCTTCTATAATAGTTTAAATAAAATATTGGAAGCACACCACCCCAACCATATAATTTGTCACAAAGCCTTTGCAGACAGGTGACCTCTGTATGCAGGTTCATATTTAAACTTTGTGTCTGAACAAATACCATGCACTGAATATTATTATTATCATTATAATTATAATTATTATTATTAGTAGTAGTATTATTATTATTATTATTAACACATTTAGTTCAGTGTACTATTCAAGTTCCATACAAGATTAATGTACTGAATATTATTATTATTATTATTATTATTATTATTATTATTACATTTAGTTCAGTGTACTATTTAAGTTCCACACAAGCTTAATGTATCCTGCTCACTTTAAATCAGCCAATAAATTATATTACCACTGACTTTTAAAAAACAATAGTCCCTGAAGGGACTGATACTCTCCAGTTCTAAAAGAATTTCCAGGTATTCAAGATAAGACCATCTTTTTCTAATGTTGAGTGCAGGAAGAAATTCTAATATCCTTGAGTGTACAATTTTCAAACTAGTACTGTGGCAGCTACACAGGATATATACTGGTAAAATTAGCACCAATTTCTTTTCAACAAGACACCATTAGAAGCCTTTTTGTTGACAAAACCTTATTGATCAGATCATCCATTCAGGAGAATTTATGATAAGATTGTCAATGCGTTTATGATAAGATGGTCAATGTGTTTATGATAAGATTGTCAATGCATTTATGATAAGATTGTCAATGCATTTATTGTGGCAGCCATATCTGAAGTCAGATTGGAGCCATTTTCATTCGGATCCAACTGGATATCATAACTAGTGTTTTGGTGAAATGTCGTGCTGATATGACTTTTCATATCTCCATTTAGGAAAAGTAGTAATAACAAGATTTTCAAGATGGCAGCCATGGTGGTCATTCTAGACCTTGTAAAAGTCTTTTATTGAAAATCCAATGTTTACATGACTTTCTGTTTAGAAGGAGAAGCAATAATAAGATTTTCAATATGGCTGTTGTGGTGGCCATATTTGACATCAGATTGGAACCAATTTCATTTAGGACCAACCAGACATCATTATATCTCTTTTAATGAAAACCTGATGTTGATATGACCATTTATCCTCAGGGTTCTAAATTAGGATTGTTTTTACTAACCCACTGGATCACCAAAATAGATGCTTTATTGATCCTACCTAAATTTCACTGATCTTAATAAAACAGGAACCAGTTCGCTGTCACATTATTTATTCATTAACATCAACTCAAAATAGTAACAACTATATTTCATCAATATGACTCATGAATGAAGCATACTAAACCTTCATATTTCTCTGTACACTCAGTGCAGTAAGTGCACAACATCAAAGCCTCTCTATGGTTATGCTTCAGACATCTGTGTAAATTTTTCAGCTTTTCTAGCAATTTATCAGTCTCTATTCTTGATCATATCTGCAACTGCATTTTTTTTGTTCAACATCTGATTTCTGCCATTTGTATGCAGGGCTCCAAGTTGCAAGTAAATTACTTGAAATTTAGACCAAACATTTTAATTGGCGAGTAAATTTTGCAGAAAAGTTGCTGGCTGGCGACAAAAATAAAAAATAAATAAAAAAAACAACAAGGCTCAAGTTCATTGATAGTGATCATGGGGTCGTATAGCTGCTTACAATTTACCTATCAGACATTTATGTACCATAAAAAAACTACATGGGAGGACACTTCTTGGGGACCTATTTAAGAATCAACACTCATATTTCAAGCCACATTTCACCCGATGCTTAAATATATTGAATGATTTTATATCAGTGAAAGTAGTTGTAAAGAGACATCATTAAAATGCTTATAAAGTTTTATTTATTTCTGTTTTCTTTTCTTGTCAACCAGTTTTTCTCTTAATTGGGAACTAAATGTTGCAAATGGCATCTTTATTTTAAAGTTGGTAGCCATTTGGGAACTAATACATTAGACCTACTTGGAGCCCTGTGGTGGCAGAGCACACAATGAAAATTTTCCATATATTTACAATTGTCACTGCACAATACACTAAATGTTAATCAACAATGATATAAATACTAAAACACATTGTTCAGTATAATTCTGAATTATCTGTCGAGTCTGTGAATGCGACCTTTTCAAACTGTTCAATACTAGCCTTAGAATAGGGGTCTCAAACACATGGCCCACGGGCTGCATGTGGCCCCCCAAGCCGTATCCTGTGGCCTCCAAAATGATTGGCATCACAAGGTGTCATAAGAGATAACAAAGGTGGTGTGGCCCTTGAGCCATTGAAAATGCCTTCATGCGGCTCTCAGGATGGTTTGAGTTTGAGACCTCTGCCTTAGACCATATATATATAACCTTAGTTATCATCAGTAATGAAATCAGGTCTTGAAGGCAGTACAACAAGCCAATTCCATTTGTGTGAAGACTGTTGGACAATAATTACATGAATTTACCTGATGAGTGGACAAGTGGTTTTATACCTGTCCATTTACGATGCAAGCATGTATATGAATTGTACCTTGTGAAGTGCAGGATGTTGGTAGGAACTCAACACATGAAAAAGGATTAATTAACCATTAAAGGGAATGCCATATCATGACCACTGCATAACTGTTATGAGTGTCCTGCTGACATTTTCACTGCTTCAACCCATTAATGTCTGTGTTTTAGTGATCCATTGACAAAATCACTAACCATAAGATAGTATATTAGTGTTAATTTTAAGCCCTACAATCTGATGAAGTAGCAATAACAAGATTTTCAAGATGGCTGCTATGGTGGCCATATTGGATGTCTGGGCAGCACTAATTTCAATTAGGGACCAACTAGACCTTAGGATGATATGTGTGTGTAAAGTTTTATGGCAATCCTCCAAGTATTTTAGGATACATGTATGTATTGACAAACAAGAGACCATCCCTGAAGCCATTCCAGTATATGATCAGTTGAGCTAAAATCACAGACATGTATCTTAATTTATTTTGTGCACCATGATGAAGCACTAATGTCACTACTAACTGACAGCTAAATATACAACCGTGAAAACAAGACTGAGACTTTGTCTTGGACAACATTTAAATTGGGCTTAATAGTTCACACTTCAAACAAAAACTGAATTAACCTGTTGCCAATATCAAAATGCAGTTAGTTTATATGAGAGGCCGGTGATGAATTGGGAATGGAAATAAGCTTACTGTGATCATTGTTAGCAAAATTTAAACTGAAACTTTGCCTGACTTTACAGACATGTTTTGTAAATAATGAATGACCTTGACCATATCAAAATGGGATCACGCTATTATCTCTGCAAATGGATTTAATTAACAGGCAAATAAAATATATGAAGAAACTGAACTGTACCTGTCACATTTGTACAGGGCAACTACCATTTCTGTACAACTAATTATTGCTTCATCCAGCAAATAAATTGCTCTAACCATCTTCTCTGATGACTGCTCTGACTCTCTTCTCTGATGATAAAAACCACTTCACTTTCAAATTTGATATATTAACACCTTTGAGTTATTTGAATTTGAGAGACCGACTTAAGTACAGTGAGCACAAGTGAGATAATAATGTTTACACATCGATTCACATTACATTTTTTATCAATTCCTTCCTCATTAAACAAAAGTTTAATTTAAATGCACAGACTGGTCAGCAATCATTTAAAGCAAGGAGAAAGAAACCATAATACCATAATATGGATAGAAAACTCCTGGTAACTGACTGCAAGAAGCAGGTTTTTGGTATATACATAACCTTTATATGGAAATTTGCTTGAGGGGGGATAGAATGGCCACTATGACCATGTGAGAGCTAAGTAACTGTAACAGATATCCTGAAATCTTCAAGAGTACAAGTGGACAAACTTCACAGAAACACACAAATTTACTGTTTACAATCAATATTCATTAAAGATAAAATATTGTTTTGGCCCCTCCATCGGTCTTAACAGGCTGTAGCAGCAAAAACAAACAACCAAATGTTTACACACACTGGTCGTATCACCGATCATGATGTTGCTATTTCTGCAATATGCTTAAGTCTGGAAAAGAATTTTAAAAAAAACAAAGATGTCTGTATCAATTTCCCCTTCCCCTTCCTGAATACTGGCATCAAATCTGAGTCTTTCATAACAAGCACACATGATTATTCTCATGCCACATGTATCCACACTCAGCTGGCACCAGAGCTTGTTATGTCATACAGCTAACATAGCTTCTAAATCTATTGTCAGCATCCGTGAATCCCAATCAGAATTCTTAGTTAAACATTGCATTTTTCTCTTAAAGAGAAAAATAACTATTCTTCAGAACTTACTGTATCACCTCAAATGGAATAATCCATGACTTAAAAATTCTATTTGGAAATACATGTACTTTTATGGAGTGATACATATGCATAGGTGTCAACTTGTATGGTTTACCCGTACTTTGTATGTTTTTTTCCTTTTTCATCAGTGCATGGCTGTACAACCGTTTTGTACATTTTTTTTGTACAATTTTTTAAAAAATTTTTAAAATTTTTTTTCATATTGTGTGCATCCGGACTCTGGGCATGATTTTTTTAGAACGAGAATTCAATGAGATTAGGGTGGCCTGAAACAATCAATCAAATCATACTCAAAACTGTGCTTTTTCTTTGACTCCAGTGTTTGAAGATCTTGTTTATTGCCCTGAAATTTGAAGCTCACTCGGATTTCTAATATTGACTAACTACCTGTGTAGTAAGTATGTTTTCTTATTTTATACATTATTATTTTATTATTTATACTTATTACTATCAAATGCATAAAGTTTGCATCAATTTTCATACTTTACATAGTGTGGCAGTCATGTTGGTGTAACCGTAATTTGTCCGACTTTTCTGTGTGAAGATAAAGTTGATTTATTAAATTTTTAACAATATACTAATTAAAAATAAATACTCTACTGATTTTAGCACTGTCATTTTATCGTGCTGTTATAGTCTTGAGTTAAGTTTGTCAGATATGTAATGCAAACAGGAAGATGCATTGCCATAATGACAGACATAGTACAGATACCGAGTGATGTCATTCTCATGGCTCAAAAATATGTAACACTGCCAATTTATATCACGTTTGTGACCAAAATCGGCACACCATATAGCAAATTCATAACTTTTCAAATACCAGATACACAATTTTAATAGAAATGATCAACAGCTTACGAGGTATAAACTTCTGGATTGCTACTTTGTCAATTTGTTTTATTTCTAGATTTCAATTTTTTGGATAGCTCCTGGGGTAATATCTTGGGGTTTATGGGGAAAAATATAAATTCATAACATATTTGTAATCAGGAGATCTTCCTATATCACATGTCAAATCTAAATTTTTAAATTTTTTTTTTTAATTTCTTTCATCTAGCTGAAATATTCCATCCATCAAATGGCTGAGCCTAACTCAAAGAAACGCAAGCTTTAAGATACTGACTGAGGTCGTGGCAAGTTTCAGGCTGATTGGATTAAAGTCTTCCCTGGCATTATAGATGTATCCAAGTTATGATCTTCCCATCCTTTTTCTAAAATATGCAGAAAAGACATCAAAGTGGTAGTGTTGAGCATATATGATCAGGAGGAACACTTCAGGACAAAACTGCATGAAAGAAATTTTGAAATGAAGAAGGGAGCATCCATCAAAAGCTTCTTTGCTCAGCCAAAGCAGGAAGATGATAATGTTGTAAGTAAAACGAACGAAATAAAGTTTCAGAAATGTAAATAATTATGTAAATATGTGTAAAAAATACTTTGTGTATAGCATTTGTTGTTTTAAAACAGTTGATCTTACATACTGTATGAATACGTTTTTCATGTAAGGTTTTTTTTGGTCTTTGTAAGGCTTTTATTGGTCTGGCGTACAGATTTTCATCTCAATGGGTTGACACCTATGCATATGGGAAAAGTAAAGGAAAATGGCAGAGCTATTAGTCAAAACCATTATGATACATATGGTAAAACAACACCATGTCAAAACCATTATGATACATATGGTAAAACAACACCATGTCAAAAGGATTATGACACAGGGTAAACAACACCAGTCAAAAGCATTGTTATATACTTATGGCATTATCAAAATAAGTTCAGTAAAGAAAGTTATCTTGTGAGTTCATGAATGAAAATAAATGAGAAACTTGGGAATTTTGGATCTAGGAATAAGTAATCTCAGCTGATCTACCAGTAATAAATGCTATAATGGTGTGATGTACTCATGATGTAAACAAAGTACATGCATGTGCACTATGACAAACTATTGAAGAATTTCCAACATGTTCTAGCAAACGCTGACAGAAAGTCCAGAGTGTGGTCTGATTGTGTATTATCCGTGACTCTGTACTTACATACCTTCCCCCAATATCTAACATACATACAACTGAACATAAACCTTAAAGAGCGCTGCTGTGGTCTAGTGGTTAGAGCTTCCGCCTCTAATGCGGAAGGTTGTGGGTTCGAATCCCAGCCAAGTCTTACCAAAGACTTATAAAAATGGTACATACAGCTGCCTCGCTAGACGCTCAGCATTAAGAAATTAATGCTAGGCCTGGTCGGCCTGGCATCAGGATAATGTGACTAGATGGGACATCATGTTACATGTCTGTGGCATTATGCCCCAGTGCTAGACATCACTATAAACTGCCACACTGCAGACATCATAGCGATATGACTGAAATTTTTTTAAAGTTATTGTAGTAGGGACTTTTGATATGATTCAACTGTTTTCAAATTTTCTAGTCTTGTACATAGCCATATTGGATAGAATCCACATTTCAAGAAATGTTCTGCTTCTGCAGTCTAAAAAAAAAACACAAGCAGAGTCTTTACAGCACACTCACCCCATGGCCTTATGGACATTAATCATTTTGGTTTAACAGGTCTAGGTCTATGGTATATATAGTAAGTGAGAACAACAGGCATTTGTGTTTATGCAAATTAATTAAATGACTATTTACAGGACTTATAATTAGTTTTAGATTTTGAAAATGCTGATGATATTCAAGACAAGATATTAAATTAAGTTTCTCTAATTAGCAAGAGTATCTTATATATAGATTTAAAAGAAATAGATATTTTAAACTTGAACTTGGACAATCTTGCCAACCCTTACACATAAACTACATTTATTTAAGATATATATTTTGAGGGAGAGTTGAAAGTGAGCGTGAGTCTGATCTGATATATTCTAATCATATATATGTTTTCATATCAACTTCTGGACAACTCATTAGTGAGATATCAAATGTTTAGTTTAATGTCGGAAACACAGATTCTGTGTACTGAAACAATCAAGCCAGAAGGGGGTGGGCAGTCTCATGCGGGGGAGTTGCTTAAGGATCGGGTTTTCGCATGCTGGAGGTTTGTTGGCGATATGGTTTTGGGTTGAGTATTTATGTTTTCATGTTTGGACTTGCCGTTTGGCTGGCCCCGGGCCATAGTCCAATGTATATGTACTTTGTACAATGGCTTGGATTTTCCTGGTGTTGTATTGTTGCTTTATTGTGATTAGGTGTGTTTGATTAGTTAGTTCCCTTCAGGTACAGGATTGTTGTGTGTTGTTTCTAGGTTTTTGTTATTTGCTTTGTCCAGCATGTTTGGATACATTGTCGGGGAGCTGGGTCTTTGTTGGTATTCCTTGTAGGTGTTCCTCTGTATGTGGTATTTATTCCAGTCGTTGAATATGAGGTGTATTGTCTCCTGTTCTACGCAGTGTGGTCAGTTTGTGTTGTCATTTTGTTGTTCCGTGGTGTGTTTTCCAAAGCTGGTTTGTAGTAAAACCATTAAAGAAATATGTAGTCTAGACATTTGTTTGTTTGCTCTACCAGCTAATTCCCCAATGAAGCTGCCACCTTCACCCTACACAGCTACAACACTATGTTAAAATTCCAAATCACACACACACACACTAAAAATTTAAAAACAGTTGATGCCATTGGTGTCTGAAAAGTGTTACCTGCATCTCATGGTACTTATACAAGTGAGACAACAACTAATTATTGCTTGTGCCATACTTTACAGGGAGACAAGGATTAATTATTATTTGAGCCATACTGTACAAGGAAGATAATAACTAATTATTACTTGTGCCATACTGTACAGGAGAGAAAATAACTAATTTTTACTTGTGCCATCTCTTTTCTTGGCATTTTCTGCAGTTTTCATCTGTTCCAGGTAGGACAGCAACTGATCATAGATTTCATTTTCTTTATCAAGATCTGAAATATGAAAAAAGGTGACACAATTAGAAATGAAAACCTCATGAAAAAATATTATACTATTGCAAAAATTAGGCTGAAATTTTCCTCAGAATAGGGAAGCCCTGCTAAAGATTGCTTCTTTGAACACAAATTTGAATATAACATAATTATATCCTTGCTCTCAAGTTTTTGTCTTAATTAAACATCCCTGACACGATACAACAGTTCAGCCAAGTTAACAAACGGGTAAAAATAATTCAGTCAAGTTGCTGAAAACTTAAAGGAGACTAGAAATCAGTGGAAATATCCTGATCATAATTAATGTTCTTACACATCAATGGTTAATTTTTATTTAGCGTAGGTTATCTATATCCTGACTGTTACATAAACTGACCGATAATAAAATTACTAATACCTATGCATTTGGCTGGTGTTTGTTTATTCTTGCCACCCCTTGATCTCACTAATTAAATTTTTGATTTTTCTTACTATACTGCTACACATAACACAGTTGGCCATTACTGGCTGCAAACATATTTTTATAGTAGGTTCCCTTGTGTATAAGGCAGCCCTCCCCCTCCAACCTCAAAAATATGTTTCAGATATGCCGACTGTCCCTGTTTCTCATTGCCAACCCTAGTACTTTTTCCCACCCCATTGTAAAAATACCCCAACAAAAACACACTGCCTCAATTGATTTGTGAATCTAACTGAGCTGGTTTTGCCCAGTACTTGAAGCACTTAGAACATTCTATATACTAATCATTATAATATCTACAGTTTGTAAAATGTTTTTTTTTTTAATAAAAAACCCCAAAACAAAACAAACTTACCTGTCTACCTTACTTTTAAAACCAATGCGATAGGAAAGCATATTTTTGTGCCTAATAATTACAATGTACATACGTCAAGATAATCTCAGAATCACACCAGACCATTTTCACAAACTTTAGTGGCTTTTGGCCAGGGACTAACACAAGATATGCCACTTCTGAAGCATCAGTCAGTATTTCTAAGAAATGTTGAAAAAACCCTGTCAGGTGGTCAGTGTAACTAAGTTTCGATGTCATTTCATCTCAAGAGGCATTTGTGGCAATAGGATGAATAATCTGGAAACAGTTATTTAATTAAAGGCAAATAACCAACAAGTAGGTCACAATGAACCATCATATGAGACATACATGCTTCAGAATTAGTCTTCATATGTGTTTGTGTGTAATGAATTAAAATGTATGTTTATGAGGCAAAAGGATTGATGGGGGAGTGGGAGGGACATAAAACCAGCCACATCTAATATATCAATTATAAAATGGAGACGTTTCTGTTGAGTTAATTGGACCCTCTTTATATATATATGCTCAAAAACTTATCTGCACTATGTCAGACCATGTGTGTGTGTGTGGGTGGGTGGGTGTGGGTGTGTGGTGGGTGGGTGTGGCTGGATAGATGGATGGATGCATTAGCTTTTGAACCTCTGCACTATAATAGCTATATGGTGCCAAATAAAAGTAAAGTATGAACGTACGTATCTCATGTTTGTCAGGAATTTAACTGGCAGTTCAAAGGTTTTTGACTTGGGCATATATGGCACAACCAGACAATGGTCAAACGATATCACAATAATCATTATTTCAAGTTGTGTTTGATTTGTTTAACCTGTCAAATAAACACATTACTTAAGTAAAATTACTGCGTGAACTTTACAGACTGTTTCTTTTGTTCAAAAATAAATAAAGGTGGGCAAGCTGGGTTAATTCAAAAGGTGACCTGGTGCTGTTTATAGTTTCTTTACTGAACAAATGTGGTATAATCAGTTAAGCCTCAAACAACCTAAAGGCTATGAAGCTCACAGCTGAGCCAGTCAAATGGGGGTCTGAGAAGCACATCTTAAAGGAGACCAGAAATCAATGGAAATATAGAATAATAATAAAAGCACTATAGAAGAAAACCTTATTCTGAAGTATCATCTGCCACCATAATGCCAATATTTAAATATTGGCATATCTTCAAGGAGCTGAATTTCTGTGACCTTGTATGCAAAATTTCCGTGCCTATTGGGTTACTTTCGTGATGTGACAACACAGTAGTGACTCCAGCATCCTGACTGGCAGTTGCCGGAGTAAAAGACAATGCCGATTTGCATTGCTTACGGGTGTAATAGCACATTAAGAAAGGACTGTGGACAACATTTTTTTCTTTACTAAAAGATAAAGACATAAAAAAAGTATGGATACATTATTGCAAGTGAGCCAATTTCAAACCAACCCCATAGAGCACTCTTTGCTCATTACATTTCTCAAAGGAATGTTACGAGAGGGATCCTGAAAAAATGGCAGCTCTAGAATACGCAAATGCTAGGCCTAGACTAAAAGTTGGCACTGTTCCAGACATATCGTTGGATATTTTAAATCCTGGGAAAAGTGTTAAACGTGCGAGTTAAAAAAATACGCAAAAGGCAGAGTAAGTGACCACCAAATACAACAATCAATTCACAGATCTTTATCTACACCAGCAGTGCTAAAAAAATCTGATAGCCCGACACCTGGGGCCCCTCTAATTTTAGTTTGGGCCTATCCTGTATTCAAAGTGAGGTGCCCGTCGGGCTTGTCAAAAAAAAATTGCTTGCATGTGGAAACTTTGATCACATTGATGAAATGAGTAAATGCATTTTCAAGATGCTGACATACATTCCTTAACATGACACAATCTAAATCAAATCACCACTGTCCTAGGTGAATTTGAGATCTGATTTTAATCAAATGTAAGCTTTGATAAAATTAAGATTCTAAACCCCTGACACAATCGTGTTTCAAGAAAACACAATTTTGAGCAATCTTAAAAAAATTTTTTTTAGAAATTAAAAAAAAAAACAAACAACCTTTCAGTCTATGCCTGTTATATGTAGTACGTATGAACAGTAATCTGTAATGATTGGAACCGATATAAAACTATCCCTTGGGCAGTTTAAATAGCAGCAATTAAAAGAAAAGAGGTCAGGTATAAAATCAAAGTTTCACATTAAGTGGCTGACAACAGAAATTGAGGGGGAGGCAACTACTGACCCTACCACTTTGCCCCAATGTGCGAGCACCCATGGGACACACCATTTCTCCCTACGATATGCCTTATTATCCCCCAGGACAAGCCCTTTTTTTCTCATATTCTGGTCAGCTGTTGCTAAACTGCAAAATAGCTACAGTTTTGACTTAAGTACACAAGCAATAAGGCCAGTGTGACTAATCAACAGTTAATCCTTATCCTTGCATTTATCTTGTGAAAAGGACTGCCCTTCGATATACTTCAAAGAAACCATGTTCAACAGAATGTGTAAGTACCAGCAACTGATTGGCAAATAAGCGATGCCCTATTTTGTTGTAACTGATGATGCCTATGACTTCATTTTATCAGTTCAAATCTACAGTCACAAGTTACCGTACATGTGGCAACTGTTTTTCCCATGTTTTATGTCCCACTTATTTCCTTAGATTTAAGTCTTAAGGCATGTAGCACTGTTTACTGAATAAAATATTTATTCTGAACGAGTTCTTTGTGGGCACATATATTGCATGGTATATTTTGTTTTATTCCTTTTTTTAATTTAATCATGGTAATTAAACTTTACATATATGGTAGAGGAATGTCTTGTGTTAACTGGCCAAGTTTCTTTGGCAGAAATGGAGATGCAATTTTGTTTGCAGAGAAAATTACACAGCATTCATAGTGATCATTCATGGGATTTAAGTTAATTGGTAACAATTTTTTTTTTATTTTTTTATTTTATTTTTTTTACTATAGTACTGTTGTAGTGGTTTAAAAAGATCTGAAAATTTACGTAAATAATGTATAATCTTAACATCCTATTTACTGAAGAAAAAAAACTGTCGAGTGATATTAATTATTTCGTCCAGTGTCAGATTTAGACATAGCGAGGCCCTAAGCTATGGGAAGCTGTAGGGGCCCTATTTGGTATAAAATAAATTTGAGAGGCCCCTTCAGACTGTGAGGCCCTAAGCTGTAGCTTGTTTAGCATATTCCTAAATCCGGCACTGATTTCATCACTACAATATTCACAAGTGATAAAATAGAATATGGCATCTGTGGATTGCATACGTTCTATCTATTTATGTATGGTGTGGGGTTTTTTTTCTGAGAAATGAAAATTGACAGACATTATGTAATAATTGGGAGTTCTCTGTGAAAAATTTGGAGATATTACGAGATTGGGATGTTGGTGTGGAAATACCCCAAAAATTGGGAGGTTTTTCTCCTGGCTTGAGAGTTGACAGGTATGAACTGTCCGGGCTTGTGGAATTTCAGTCAGGGCTTGTGAGTTTATTTAAGTCACCAGCCCAGGGCCTGTGCCTAAAAAATTTTCTTTAAGCATTGACCAGTGGAGTACATAACTATTATACCAGACATGTATAAATTATCAGATTTGTCAATATGCTAACTGTAGCCTGCATGTAAAATACACTGTAATTGCATCTTAAGATGTAAGCTTCTTAATGTTTAAATTAATTACTTATGATTTCTGCTTTGCAGATTTATTTGTGAGTTTTTAAAAAAAAAACTAATGCTTCAGTTATGACCGATGAAAACCATTCTCAATGCCTTTCACACCTCCCCAGTAATGGATATTGTTTCAAATACAAGTCGGTCCACGTTCTAGTCTCTTCGCCCAGAGTTTAGTATTATCTCTCAGTGTTTCAGTGTTGGATGTATATTTTTAAGATATTAGTCCTTAGGCTGTGTGTGTGTGTGTGTGTGTGTGTGTGTGTGTAATGAATATGTCATTTACATATAATACGATTGAACCTCATCCTTCTTTAAATGAATTTATAACATTGTGGTAAATATTTAATTTTTACATTGGGCACCATCACTTAATCACATTTTTGCACAGCACACAATGTATAAGTATTTTTTTAAAAATTACATTGCTTATTTTAAATTCCAAAATATGAAATATGAACACCTTCTTACTGTTGTACTTTTCTGCTTTCAGGTCTTGAACACATTGTTAACACACAATTCAACAGATATAGTTATGAGCATATCTCGGAAGCAGATTCAACTTTTGAATGTGCAACCCAAATCTAGTCTCCTGTCTGTCTCGCTTGCCATGTTTCTGTTTGTATTCGAGCACTGGCTAGTACTGCATCACGGGACCATGTGATCTGTTGTCTCATCAAAACTCGGAAAAACTGCGATTTATGGAATTGTGGTATCTTCTGTGCAATTACTACCTACCTATAATATTCAATTTATAAACATTACAGTAGAATTAAAATTTGTAGAGAATTACATACATAAAAGTTAAGTTTTATTTCTGGTCTCCTTTAATCCTTTTGTGAAATACTGCTGCAATGTCCAAAATTTATACCCAGGAAATACTGACTTACTGTAATGAAAAATTAGTGGAAAACTGCAATAAAAAAATGTTCACATGACCCACATCCCTTGGGTCTGTCCAGTCTGTTCTAACAGCCTACCTCAAGTTTTTATCTTTGTATTCATAGATCACTGATTTAATGATTAAAATCTGACCCAGACTGAGATCATCTGAGATGTCACATCTTGATGATGATCAGGTATTACTGCATATTGTTATTGTTGCAATTTATTTATGTTCCAGGTGGGATGACTAATTTATTTTAAAAATATTTAAATTGACCAAAATATCTTAAAACTAAATTTTAAAATGGCAGTCATTATTTATAAAACTGTTTTCTTTCAGATCAATGGATACATGTACAAGATCACTGAAATGAATATATACAAGTAATATTACTATCAGTTTTAAGTGTCTACCTGTGTGTGACTCGAGAATATGGTTTTTCAAGCATAAATGTTAGTAGTGTGTGTGTGCTCGATCTAAAAGCATACAAGGCTTCAGAAGTTTCTGGAAGACACTAAAAGTGTATTTATTCTTAAAGCTGAATGCATGTTCACAAAACATCTCTATACATCCATACATATGAAATATGCAAATTTCATCATGACCGCTCCTGTGGCATTGTCGCTAGAGCGTCCACCTCAGATGCGGGAGGTTGTAGGTTCGATCCCCAGCCAAGTCATACCAACGATTTGTAAAAATGGTACTAAAAGCTGCCTCGCTTGGCACTCAACATTAGGAGGTTAGTGTTAGAACTGGCCGGCCTGGTGTCAGGATAATGTGACTGGGTGGGACATCATGCTACATGTCTGCAGCATGATGCCCCAGTGCTAGACATCACTATAAACTGCCACAATGAAGACATCATAGTGATGTGACTGAAAAATTGTTAAAGCTGCATTAACAATCCAAACCACACACATACAAATTTCATCATGAAATAACACAAGGTCAAGAATTTGCAAAATGCAACCAAAGACTAATATTAAAAATGGTGGATGGTACATGAATTTGAATGCTTCCTGTCAGTTTTTTCAAAAGATATCACCAAGATGGGTTCATTTTTGTATTCTGCATGCTCAAAGTGTGCAGAAAATATTCACTTGCATAATAATGAAATATCACCCCATGCTGATGAAAATTCACCAACTTGTATTCCAAAACTAAAGCATCTATATGTAAATAACAATTTTTGTCTTAAGAAAAGAATCAGAAAAAGCACTTTCTAAATATGTTTTTAAGATTGTAACTGCTGTTTTCTTTATAAAATCAGTTTGAAAACCACAAGAGAACCTGTCAAAGTGTAACAACAGTAGATATCGCTATGTCTTGGCAGTATCTCTTTGCTGGACTGCCTGTATATTGTTATTCATTGTGCACATAAATTAAGGTAAATACACAATTCATATAAAGCAAAGTATAAATATGATGTGATAAAAGATTTAGTGAAATTTTTTTTAAATACTGTCAGAAACATATGGGACAATGCTATATTGTGGAATTCGAGAAGTGTTGTAAGGTTAAGGTTGTTTCCTTACATCACCCAGTTTTGTCAAAATTCAAAAACAATTGGCAAAACAAATAATATCCAACCAATACACAAGTAACTAAACAAATCCTAAACCATAAATTTGCAAACATATCTATGAATTGCTGTACCTAAGCCAGAACACTAGTGGTCACATTAAAAAAATTCCCATTTTGATTTTAAAGTGGTAATAAGAATATAAGGGGAAGTGAAGGAACTAAGAATATTATTTGATTCAAATTAAAGACAAATGAATTTGACACTGAATCATGTTATAACTTGGGGAAATAAAGAATAATGTTTAAATATGAGCACCTCTCTTATCAATTCAACCAAATAAAACTTTCCCATCTGACATTAACCAGAAATAAATTTTAATTAATTCAAATGTATTTTCAAGGTAGCATGTCTGCTTGTCATCAATTATTAAATATTTACAATGAAACAAAATACTGTTTTTGTTTGACATTATAAAGCAGATGTGTACAACCTAAGGCTTGTGGGTCAGTCTGGTAATCTGGCACACAGCCGGGTTTTATCTGGTTACTTGTACATCATACCGAGACATTTAAAAATTGCTATATAGCACACACCCTGTATGAAGTTGCACATGACTATTTTAAAGTATAGTTTTCTCAAATAAAAATAATTTGTTTTATAAATAATCAATCTGACAGAAAACCAGTTAAGCACAGAAGGGTAATACCAATACTAAAGCTTCAAAAATTACACATTTTCAGGTACATTTACTAATTAGTTATTTTAAGTTCTTTTTCCTTCTGTCACAACTTTTGATTAGGGGTGAAGTAATACATTTGCACCAAATATCGATGTGGTTCATGATACACAGCCTATGATATGATACATTATGAATATGCAAAAGAACTTGATGGTCTTTCCATCTTTAGGTCTGTCAGTGGTAGGGGTGCCATTTCAGGCCCCTCCCCATGTGTTTCCTGTCTGCTGACCATTCCAGGTTTTTGTTTCTGACTGTAGCATTGTTCCCCCCCCCAGTCAAAAAAATATTATGTGTTTTTTTTTAAAAAAAATATTGTGTTTTTTTTAACAAAAAGTTCCTGAACCTGATTTGTGAATCTAATTGAGCCAGTTTTGAAGCACTTAGTACATTAAATATACTAATCATTATAATATATATATATATATATATATATATATATATATATATATATATATATATACATATTGTGTAAAAAAAAACCCATAAAAAATCTACCTACCTACCCAAATTTTAAAACAAGTGCAATACAAAACACACGCAATAATTCTGCCTTATGTGATTAACTGGTGTGTTTCCAGTATGCAGATTACAGACAGACATATACTAAAGATCTATTTAGATGCCATTCTCATCCATTACAGGATGATAAAAAATACTTTAAAACAGACTACCTGTTAGTTGTCCAACTTTTATTAAACATTTCAAGCCATTTAAGGCTGTTCCATTTGACTTGATGCAGGATTTACTTCAGTCACCAGACAGAGGTATTTTGATCAAAAAAATATATTTACTTCTTAATTTTGTCATTCTCATTTATTCAGTTTATGTTAACCACAATTGGGATATATAGTTGGGAAGCACATGATCCTGCAGGGTTAAAATGTTTGAGAAAATAAATGAAAATTGTATTCTACTTGAAATTGTCTGTATTTTAATTTGGCTTGGTATTTTGCCTTTTCTACCTTTGCTGAAAGGGTGATTGACTGGCATGCCATCCATTTTTGTCCATCCATCATGTACATCAGACTCATATCTAACACCATTTTTGGGCTCAAAATCGCGCACTGGTATCTCCATTAACACTTTCCCAGCACCAAATAATTTGATGTACAGTACTTCATAACTTTAAAAATTATTTTCATTATAACTATCATCAGCCAGTACACCACTCCCTCGATAACTCGCGCACAACAGGGTCCAAAAACATTGACCGCGTTATAAGCGAGGGCGCAAGTTATCGAGGGGCCTATAACAAACAACAAAACTAACAAAGGGATCAACGTAGAGGCAAAAGGGGGGTGGGGTGGGTTGGCATGTTACAGTTTTGAATACTCAATTAATAATCGTGCTAAGATTAACTGTGAATAAATCTCTCATAGCGGTGTACTTTGTTTACTTCTTTCCTCACTGAGTAACATTAATTTCAGGATAACTTACAGTATATTGAGGAGATCATCAAAACATTATTCCACATGGTTTCCGTTCGCTTAACACATGTACGACTTCACACACTGTGTACTACGTCACTAATTTTTGTGTTGAATTGGATACATTCTAGTTTTATTGTTTGATCCAAAGTAGACTTTCTTTTATACAAAAGATCGACAACTCATTTAAAAAAAACAATGTCAATCGAACAATAGGTAGATTTGATTGCAGTAGAAGTAAAATGAAAAAAAAAATAAATTCACAAGGGTTAACCATTACCAACATGAATTTAATGGGTCTACAAATTTAAAACAACGTAAATTAGAACACGATAAAACTTGCAGTTTGTGACACGTTTGACAAATATCACTTCACATTTTGAAAAATCTTAATTTTTTTTGTGTTACTCTTTGATTTCTCTGCCGCCTCTGTGTATTGTTCATGGATGATTATCTCTCTGAGCTGGTATGGATAATTACATGCGGCTTCCTGATTCGCTGAGTGTATCTCTCCCGACAATGAATTTTGTTTAATTCCATGTCGGCGCTGGAATCTCCAAAGCCATCCATGGCTTGCCCTAAACTGAGATTCATTCTCCATACTTTTTGCCATTTTTTCTGCTTGGGCCTTGAAAATTGTTCTAGAGATGGGAACACCTTGTTCACGTTGCTGTGTGAACCATGCGTACACAGCATCATCTAATTTGGTATCGTTTGCAGTCTGTGCTCGTTTTCGTTTGATCCCATCATCTGAATCAACATCATGTAAGTAATCCCGAAGTTTCTGCTCATCCTTAAGCCAACCTCTAAACGTCGACTCAGTAATTTTTTGTTCATTGCAAACGTTGGATCTTGCTTCGCCATTATGAACCATATCTATGATGCACAGCTTTTCAGTCACTGAGTACACCTTTCGATTACTTCCTTTGCTCTCCATAGTCACATTTACAAATGATTAGGATACATTACTGATATTATATACTTTAATGATGTTATGTACATAAAAATGTGAAACCATTTTCGATTGGTCAAATAAAATGAATTTTGAGAACAGTAATGACCACAAGAACTTGTGCTCCTATTGGCATGCCTTTTAATTTTTTTTTTTATTGAACTTACCTTGCTTGATTTGATACAAAAGACATATTCAAAGTGATAAAACAACACAGGTCTCTTTTAATTGATTTTTTTAATGCAACAAACACTTCCCCAAGTTGTTGATCAAAACAAAGCCGGCATGTAATTAGGTTCTCACAGAAGTACTCAGGGTTTCAATGTGACGGTTGATTGACTCTTTTGATGTTTTCATAGAAGAGAATATGTTGCGATTATAGTTTACATTGAAGCGAAATTAAAGGATTAGAACGTGAATTTCACACTGCAAGACATTTAATTGGTGTTTATTTCATTCTCTGTTGCCACCTGTTAACATTTACCAGAATTTTTCGTTGATCGCTGTTTCACCAGACTGTTTATTTAGTGTATTGACAACTATTTCTCTAAAGAAAACCTAACATAATATGTGATATCTTATTAGAACTTGCAAATTTCACAATATGGATTCTATCTTTACCAGCAATAATCACCATTTTCGATGATAAAACGAGCTATGTATCAAGGTTCAATTTACCAATTTACCAATTCCTATCGTGATTTTTTTCACGTTCAGCACATTTTAAAATATATTTTCTTTGGAAAAAAAATCGGAAGCCATGCCGGACACTGCGTTATAAGCGGGTTCGTGAGTTATCCGAGCACAAGTTATCAAGGGAGTGGTGTATTTGCAGAACAAAATTGTCATCTGAAGATGATCAACGCTGAAAATAAACCATTTTTGTTTATTTTTAAGGTAGCCCATGTTTTAAACATGCACTTACAAAACTACTTTGTTGCAAGGTTCAAACAATGACATAATGTTTGATCCAGGACACAATGTCAATCAAATTTTAGTTTAAAAACCAATCACATCAAGCTGAAGAGAACAGATATTTAAATAGTTGCCAACCTGAAAAATGGATATCGCAACAAATGCTACGATACATCTACTGTCATAATGAATGTGGCAAAAAGAACTTTAAGATAATTCATGGACTAAAAATTGCATACTGCATCAAGTACATTTTCATATTGCGTGACTTTCAACTAATTTCTGGGAGCTCTCACTCATCACTGCTCTGCGCAAATTTGTATAAATATGCGCATTTTGTGATGCAGCATATCTGTTTAAGTACTTTAAAGATTACTTTTGTGCTAAGTTTCTTTGCTACTTTAGCACTGCTTCCTGTCTGTCATATAATGAATAAGTTTTATTAAGTTCTAATTGGTGGTTACTGTGCACCTTAAATGTCATCTAAAAGCTTCCAGATGAAAATGATCGATTACTAGTCTTTTACAATGATGGCCACAAACTAAATTTGGCAAAGAAAAGGGTACAATGTGCACAGCTTTTAATGTAACATCAGTGTGTAACAATAAATTCAGTTTGATCTGGATAACACCTTCAGGCTGTCCATTTACGTTAACATTAATGTTGCCTTGTGTAATTATCAGCACACATAAAATAATGACCTTCCAAACAAATATGGATGTTATGTGTATTTAATTTGCATTCTTTGCTAGTTTTTTTAAAAAATTCATCATATGCAATGAATAATTGTATTTTGGACTTAATCTTGTCCAAAATCAAGTTCATTATCTACCTGACCTGAATCATTGATTTAAGTTTTGTAAACAGCATGTTTACCTAATCTGAGTCCAGAACATCGGAAATTCCCCATGAAATGCCATGTCTACCTGCTGTTTACCACATTTCATATTAGAATTTTTTTAACAGACTTTCTAATGATAACTAAGATTTTGTCTCGTAAATATCTGGAACTTTCCAAAATGAAATTTTCCATTAGGTAATAGTCTTTATTTTTTTAAATAAAAGAAAATGCAAATTGTGACCTTATGTCAAGTAGAGGACTATATAAACCTCTCCCTCAATAACTCACGCACATCGGGGTCCAAAAACACAGACACTATAAGCGAGGGTGCGAGTTACCGAGGGACCTCCAATAAACCCGCTAGACATCCAGAAAACTGCGGGGTGGGGTGGGGGAACTGGGCTGTTTAATGGCTGAATCCTCGTCTTATAATCGAGTCGAGAAAAATTGTCAATAAAGCGCTTTTTCTGATGAAGTTGTTCGTTATTATCTATATATCACATTTATTTTCAGTATGTCCAACATCTGAAAGATCGATAACCTTACTGCAACTGGTTTCAACAACCAAACACGATACGCAAAAACATTGGTGTATTACGTCACGGCTTTATGTTTTGTTGATTAGACTGGTTCTCGGAGTAATGTATAATAGTGGTTCATGAAACTAGGAGTCTTCGAAACAGGGAACCAGACTAATTGTTGATACAGTACCAAACAAGATTCATTTTTATCAAAGCCATGCAACATTTATTTCGTGAGGCAGTCGTCTACGTCAAAACTCAATTTTTGTATTTTTCAATTAGTAAAATATTGATGCCATGATTTCATTGCAAAAGTAATAGTGAAACTTCAAATCATCCTTGAGGATATCTCTAAGTGTAAATTCAGGAATTCTCGGAAACTCATTTTTTCCCACAAAGGTCCGTATCTGTGAAACTAAGCTCTTTATTTTACGAAGTACTCATTTCGCTTGGTTGCCTTACTATCTTTAATCACATTTATGACTGAGTAGGTTGTGTTGGATTAATCGATTGAAATGAGTTACCTGACATACGACCGGTGCCGCTGGTTCTTCAGCATGTAGGATTTATATGCCTTTTGACTTTTTCTTTTATTCCACCTGCTTTATTTGATTCAAAAGACGTAATTACCATGATAATAGAAACAGAGGCCCGCTTTTTAGTTAGTGCAACAATACAACCCATGCTTCCGCTAGTCCGATATCAAAACACGGTGGACACTTAATTAGGTTCTCAGAGAAACGCTCGCGGACATAGCTGTTACGGTAGATTGACACATTTTACATTTAATTACAAGAGGACACATTGCATTTATGATGATTACACTTAAAAGGAACTAAAAGATAGAACTAGAACACAAATTTCAATTGATAAAAAATTATTTAATTGGTATTTATTTATTAAAGTACTGCCTCCATTTTGGCGTGACATTTTCATTGATCGAAATGTCCTTGAATATTGTTAACTGCGGTTTACTAAGAATGTCGTTTGAAAAGAAAATGTAACAAATTATATGACTTTTATTAAAAGTCAATATTTCATCATGTTGATTAAAATTTCCAGGTCCTATCTACCATTTTCGATGATAAAACGAGCGATATATCAAAAGTTTCTGTTACCAATTTCGATCGCAATTTTCTTCAAGTTCAACAAATAGGGATCAATTTTTTGGTATTTTCTGGTTTAAAAAATAGGATCCATGCCTGACCCCGCGTTATAAGCGGGTTCGTGAGTTAAGAGGGTGCGAGTTATCGACGGAGTGGTGTAATCTTATTTATTTATATATTATTCACTCATGCTGTTTTGTTGTGGGGCTTAACACCATTTTTCAGCACACGATAGGCTATACATAGCGGCCAATATTAATGGTGGAGGAAGAAACCGGGAAATCCCTGGAAAGAACCAATGACCCATGAGAAGCTACTGGCAAGCTTTCTCACATATCCACATTCGCCGAATCCTTGACTCGAACCCACGCAGACAGAGGTGAGATGGCAGTGATCCGTAACGGAGAGTGCTTTAGACCACTCGGCCACTTGGGGCCCCCATTCATGCTGTAAAATCTGAGCAGATTCAGTAATATTGTTGTGTCCAGTATTTCATTCGGGCTGGAATTTATTCAAATTACTTAATTCAAGTTATTCTTCTCTGCAAATACAAAGTGCTCCAAAATAACATTCTTGGAAACAGAGGCTTGATTTTATAGTGAAATTCAACTAAGGATATATTTTTTGATTATATTATTGTGATTCAAAATAAAAGACTGTTGGCAAATCATCATGACACTGGCCACCACAGGCACATCAACACTTCCAGCATTGGATTACTTTCTGGAATACCCAGGGTTCCTGAAATCTTTAAAAAATGTAATTCCATGACCTTTCCAAGTCCTTTTTACCAATTTCAAGAGTATCTATTAAATTTACGACCTCTAATACTTACCTAACAAATAAATTTAATACAGAAACTTACTTTACAGCTGACTTTGGGCATACTTCATCATATCGGATAGGTCATTCTCTTTTGAGTGCCTTGAGTTCTTCATTCGTCCGTCGAGTCGACGAGGACCACTCTAGTCATCCGAGGGTTGTAGGGGCTGGTTCTGTTCTGTGTGTGCGCAGGTGGCTGATAAGGCCAATCCTTGCACGGAAGGTTCGTTTGCATAAAGGACAAGGGATGAGTGAGACATCTCCAGGAGGGTTGATGGTACGCGCTTTTCTGGCTTGCCTCTTCAGCTCTGCTGCTGCTGTCCTGCTAGATTCACATAACTTGGAGCCTTTGTGCACGGAGGAACGCCATGTGATTCGATCGCTGGCTGCTTGCTCCCAGAAATCAGGTTTTATGTTGAACGCTTTCAATGCAGCTTTCAGATTTTCTTTGAAGCGTTTCTTCTGACCTCCATGGGATCGCTGTCCTTGCTGTAGCTCACCACAGAAGAGTCTCTTAGGCAGCCGGTGGTCTGGCATGCGTACAACGTGTCCCACCCAGCGTAGCTGAGACTGCATCAGGATGGTGTGGATGCTGGGGAGGTCAGCTTGGGTGAGTAGCTCAGTGTCTGGAACCTCGTCCTGCCACTTGATGTTCTGGATTTTCCTGAGACTTGTTGTATGAAAGTGGTTCAGCTTCCTGGCGTGGCGTTGGTACACCGTCCACGTTTCGCATGCGTAAAGTAGTGTGGGGAGCACAACTGCCCTGTAGACCTTTAGTTTGGTCTGGATGCTGATGCCTCTTCTATTCCAGACGTTGGTATATAGTCTGCCGAAAGATGCGCTGGCTCTGGCAATGCGGAGGTTCACCTCGTCGTCAATAGTTACACTCTGTGACAGTATGCTGCCAAGGTAGGTGAAGCGGTTCACTACGTTGAGTTTTTGGCTGTTGACAGTGATGTTGGGCTCAACATAGGGCTTTCCAGGGGCAGGCTGATGCAGGACTTCAGTCTTCTTGGTACTGATGGTGAGACCGTAGCTTGTGCAGGAGCTGGAGAACTTGTCAACGCTGTGTTGCAGGTCGGCTTCTGAGCCAGCGTTGAGGGCGCAGTCATCAGCAAATAGGAAATCCCTGATGGTGTCTGTCATAACCTTGGTTTTTGCTTGAAGCCTCCTGGGGTTGAACAGTTTTCCATCTGTACGGTGCCTGATGCCAACTCCAACATCTCTGTCTCTGAAAGCATTAGTTAGCATGGCGGAGAACAATAGACTGAATAGTGTCGGTGCCAGAACACAACCCTGCTTGACGCCATTGGTTACTGGGAATGGCTCAGATGTCTGTCCTTTGTCCTGGACTTGTGCCTGCATGCCGTCGTGGAAATGCTGCACCATGGATATAAATTTTCCCGGGCATCCGTATTTGGCCATTACCTTCCACAAGCCTTCTCTGCTGACAGTATCAAAGGCCTTTGTCAAGTTGACATAGATGGAGAAAAGGTCTGTGTTTTGCTCCTGACATTTCTCTTGTAGCTGCCTCACAGCAAACACCATGTCGATGGTCCCACGTTTTTTCCGGAATCCACACTGGCTTTCTGGTAGGAGTCCCTGGTCAAGGTGTGTTGTGAGGCAGTTCAGTAGGATTCTGGCGAGTATCTTTCCTGCGACTGAGAGCAAGGATATACCCCGGTGGTTGTCGCAGGCCTGGCGGTTCCCTTTGCACTTATACAGGTGGATTATGGAAGCGTCTTTGAATTCCTGGGGGATCGTCTCTTGCTGCCACATCAGTAAAAACAGTTGGTGGAGCCTTTCTATCAGGGCTGTGCCCCCTTCCTTGTAGACTTCAGCTGGGATGGAGTCTGAACCAGGGGCTTTGCCACTGGAGAGCAGACGTATCGCTTTCTGTGTCTCGAGCAAGGTTGGAGGCTCATCCAGTGCTTCATTGATGGGTAATTGGGGGAGACCACTGATGGCATCATCGTTGATGGATAGGTCATTCTCTTTTGAGTGCCTTGAGTACAATGATTTTGAATGGTGGTAAGATTCCTGGATGTAATCTGACTGAAGTTTTAGGGGAACCTACCCTAAAAAATCCATTACTGAAGTTAGGTAGTTTGGTAAAACGTTTGTGTCTGCAAATGAAACTGCAACTGAACAATCCAAAAAAACCCCCAAATTCCATGAGTTTTCAATAATTTTGAATGACTTATGAAGATTTCAAAACTTCAAGGCCCCTGAAATGCTTTTCTGTAATCGACAAACTTTTTCAGGATTTCCATGATGCAGGAACCCTGAATACCACTAAAGTTTATTCAGAACTTTAATATTTAGGCTCTGTTATAGAAATTATAGGAAATTTTGGTCCTGAATTCACAATACCATAAGTTATTTATACAATAATCACTTTGTATTTCAGAGAAATAAATTATTTGCTGAATTTTACAAAACTTGGTATTGTTTCAAGACCTTAGAAGTTAGAGTCATAATAAGGTATGAGGACCTAAATAAAGTGAATAATTGACATCTAACGGTATGATTCAAACAAAATGACACTCACTGCTAAACTAGTTTTTGTACTATAGTTTGTTTCACACTGTATCACGAATGACTCATGTCTGTAACTCAGTGAATTTTCACATCAGCATCTTTAAATGCTTGGAAAATTTCTTAATTTGCTTTGTGCACAAACTATTTCAACACCATCTGTATTGATAAATATCACAGCACATGCCATTCATTACATGCTGAAATGGGTGGTTTGTTTACATCAAATTCTTCGATACCACCATAACCTGTGGAAGAGTCAATTTGTTTATTAAGGAGTAATCAGCTTTCCCATTTGGCTTTATTTCAACCATAATGAAGTTGCCTCCCTTTGATTTTTGCAGTATCAAAAATGGTCTTCCAGAACTCTGGAAGAATATGGCGGATTTGATGTAACACAGGCCAGTCTTGTTCTTTTTTTATCAAATGAATGTTGTGCAGCGCTATGTCAGCATGAATTATGTTTAAACCATTCATGCCCAAAATCAATTTGGTAATTTCTGCTACATTTTCAAACACGGACGTAAAAATTCAATAAAAAAAACAGACACGGTTACCATTTGCGATGTCGTGGGGAACGAACTATACAGTAAACGTCTGGACGACATGTATGACTTGTACTGTAAACACGGGTATGGGAACAATTAAGTCGAAAGTATCAATCACTGACTGATACATACATACATACATTATCTTACAAACTTCCCTTACATATTACATTTATTCCCAACCCGCTCATTTGCTGCCATCGGCATACAAAAAGAATACATATGGGCCAAATTCAAGTGAAGGAATAAACCAAGCGAAATTAGGTAACATCTGAAAAACAGACACTAACGCCACGGCAAAGTCTCAGGTATATAACTGATTCCATAAACATGCAAAAACACTGTGTGAATAAATATAAAAAAAAAACAACTGTTGCAAAGAAGAGCTCTGAGTTTCAACCACTAACATAAGAAAGCACGATACATAAATTAAATGACATCTTGATCGATTCGATGTCCATCCACGATCATGCCAGCAACATTTTCCGTGTTCTACAGCCTTACCTGTCACGGGTATACTAGAATAGAAGCCCGGCAGTAGAAGAAGTAATCCAGTTAAACGAAAAAACCAGGCCATTTTGACTAAAATGGAAGATCTTCCTTGAGAATTTTGTTGAACTACATTGTTTTCCTTTCTCGATAATATATCCTCTGACGTCAATGTTTGGGATACTCTGAATGGTTCACACCAAAAGTGACACAATTATGCTGAATATATGTGAGACGAATCTAGAATCCGACAATGGGCTTGCTGATAGGACACTGTTATGGAACACTGTTCTGCAGTCGATCGATTTTGTTTTATATCTGAGGTAGTTTGATATCTCTAAGCATACGGCGGTAGCGTTAGGCTAAATGACTTGTTAAATAGAACTGAGATATATTCGTTTTCCTTAAGAAAGAAGATGACCTGAGCTGAAAAGAATTGATTTGGAGTGACGCCCACACTTGTCTACATGTAGGCCTACAGTTAATTTCCAAATCGCACAGTAGAAAACTCATCAAATGTATATTCCACTCTAGATTCGAGGTAAATGTACAAATTGTATTTTTCAGGAGCAATCACCTTTTTGTCAAGGACGTAAAGACATACATTTTGTTGATCTTTATGGCTCAACTATGATCGAAATGTAACTTAACTTTCTTAATAAAAATAAATAATGAGAGAGACAGACAGACAGAGAGAGTTCAGTTTTATTTGCATTGTTTGAGAAACGCGACCAAAAAAGTATTTTTTCCTCCAGCAATGCTTTTAATATATATAAATTCCGCATATTGAGGCGAAAATTCTCAAGAACTGTTAATCCCGAGAATGCAAACCGCTGAAAAGGGTAAATCAGATGGAATGAAGAACTAAGTGAAATACAGTCAGGAAACGGAAGAAACGAAAGTGTTATGAACATTATGAACAAGATAGCTGATTTTATTGTTTATGATGAACAAATATTTCATGAAGACTCAACAGTGCAAAAAAGTCGATGAAATCAGGTTGAATTGATTCCGATTCCGACATCACTGCTGCTTGAGTGCTTAGATCCAATATTGCCTTCGCTAACTGATGTTATTAATACCTCTCTCTCATCTGGGGAATTCACATCATTTTTCAAACCTGCCATTGTAAAGCCTCTGATGAAGAAACCAACACTCGACCATAATGATTTAAAGAACTACCGCCCAGTTTCTAATCTCCCATTCATGTCAAAAATCTTAGAAAAAGTTGTTCTATCCCAACTTGTATCTCATCTGAATTCAAACAGTCTTTCTAGAAATGTACAGTCTGCATATCGCCCTTGCCACAGTACTGAAACTACTCTTCTGAAAGTAGTTAATAACCTTCTCTCTGCTTTGGATAGCGGAAAGATTACAGTCCTCACTCTCCTTGAGTTGCCTGCAGCATTTGACACAATAGACCATGATGTATTACTTCACCGTCTCCAGCATGTATTTGGCATTCACGATACAGCCTTACTATGGTTCAAGTCCTACTTGGTCAACAGGACACAAATTGTGTCCGCAAATGGAAAACACTCCAGCCCAGTTGATCTATGTTGTGGTGTTGCACAGGGTTCTGCTCTTGGACCTGTTCTCTTCATTCTATACTCTCAGCCACTCTCAAGTGTTATAGATCATCATCTAGTGTCTCACCAATTGTATGCTGATGGCACACAAATATACAAATCTAGCCACCCAACTGAAGTTGAAGCTACCATCCAAGGTGTTGAAAGGTGCATTTCCGATATGAAATCATGGATGACATGTAACAAGCTGCAGATGAATGATGATAAAACTGAAGCCATTCTGATTACAACACAAAGACTTTCTCATT